>JAFBJQ010012954.1:103661-221132 GCA_016785345.1 Trinectes maculatus | reverse complement strand
CCGAACAGAACAACAAAACTTCCTTATTTATTACACACGGCTCTCTCCACCAACCAGACGCATTCACAGACTGTGGGACATCACAGAACTCTCACAATAACACTGAACATTAGTGCAGGATCGCTACAATACTATTATATGCATCACTTGTGGACACATTGCCTCTAATACACATAAAGATACACTGCTTTTCAATGAAATCCAATTAATACCCAACTTTGTTAAAAACGGGAAACGTAGCAAATAAATAATCGATAATCGTTGACTAATCGAAAAATTAGATTATAGATTAGTCGACTACAAAAATAATCATTAGTTGCAGCCCTAATTACAATCATATATTATTTAGGTACACTGTCTTATTGTTAAACTGAATATGGGCCAAACATATAGTTCTAGTTGTCCTTTTGACGACATGTCTCACTTCACTCCATGTCTTTCCTCTGACGCCCCTCAAATCGGTTCCTTCAATAACGAGTCCGAGTGACTTCTCTCCTTCAAAACACAACCTAAACACCTTGAGCCTAACGATTTCTTCCATTTCGCGCTGCCCCGCTTCTCACTGACGATTTCCTCCGGCCCTCGCCTCTGCTGACGAACAGATCTCGCCATCGATCTCTTCGGAGACGGAGACTAGGTCATGTTTAATGAATTCCGAGTTTCTCCCGGCATCAACACGCACTCACTAGTTATTCTTTTGATGCATTTTAAAGTCTGTGTTTCAGAGCACGCAATTAAAGGTGAAGCCAGCTCGAGGGGGGAAAAGCCTGTACTTTCGGCACCAATTAAAAAGTGCAGGCTGCGCTGGAGAGGGGAAAGGAAATCAAGGTGCGTGTGGCAAAGCCGTGTGAGTTGCGGCGCGGCGCGCTCACTGTTATTGTCGAACATCTGACATCGTTTGAGAGCGCCTGAATCGATCTTCACAGGAAGTGTCAGACGCTGATTGCAGTCATCAGGCTGATTTATGCTCAGAGTTTACAATTGAGTTGAATGATAATGAGTGTAAATAAATAAAAATGAAGCCACGGTGGTCTGTGTACAGGTGCTGCTGGCGTCCACTGTGTGTGTGTGTGTGTGTGTGTGTGTGTGTGTGTGTGTGTGTGTGTGTGTGTGTGTTCTAGTTCTGATAAGTGGGTTTATTTTGTCTTCACTCCAACAGAAGTCTTTCATTCTCCTTTCTTCAACTTTACTCCAAATCCCTGTCCGGGACATAAATATTATATATTAGCCCACTTTATCTTTCTTTCTTTTCCACTTCATCCTTATCTTCTGTTTCTCTTTCCTTTCTTTTTCTCCTTCCTCAAACATGCTGTGTATGCAGCGGCGGCTCCAGACTACTTGACCTATTGACCCTGGATATAGGGGATGTTAATATAAGCAAACCGCTCTGGGTGGGAGCAAGGGTCAAGGAGTATGTACAAGGACACAGGGGCTGAGATGAAAGGGGGGGGGGGCTCGTTTCCAATGAGAAGAGCTTGAACTTTATTCAGGTGGATTTGTCCCTGCGTCTCATCCAGTTTAGCATTTTCAAGCTGCAAGCTGATGGATGTCGGCAACGATCCGTAACGGCTTTGTGCGCCAGTCAACTCTGATCCACACCTGACGCACAGATCGTTAGTCAGTTAGTTGCTGTTGCTGTGTGTTTGCTGTGTTTCACTTCTATCGTTAAGAAACACCATTTAAATATCTTTGTGTGCTTTTATTTTTTATGCAAATACAAATTGCCTTGTAGGCAAGGTGGCCTGACATCCTATTGTAAAGAGCCATCATGAATTACTTATCACACGCATCCAGTGCTATATTATTTTTTTTTCCATTTCCTCATTTCCTGGCTGGTACAGTACTTAGAATTCATTTCAGCTGGCCCACTTTCCCCATGTTGTCCAATACCGTTCTGTCTCCAGCAGTGTGATAAACAACTCGCTGTTTGTCCCGCAGCACAAACAACAAGCAGCGAGGCTAATCCTTATTCAGCAGTCAATGAGATGGAGAGAATGTATAGGCCTCGGGAGCTTACACTGTGTCAATACTGTCCTGCTCACCGCCGTCAGTCCTGTCAGCTCTCCACTTCTGCATCGTAGCCATCATCATGAGTTTGTTTCTGTCTCATATGTGCGCGACTGTGTGTAGACGTGTAATTGAAGAGTGGTGTTTAATGTGCATAAGGGTCTTAATTAAGATTCTGTGAAATAAGGTTTACGTCGCAGTGTTGGCCCTTTGAAATTATTGTTCAGTCTAATTCTTCAATGAGTATGTGTGTGTGTGTGTGTGTGTGCAGTTGCTCTCAGAGAATCCCACTGCTAAGAAGAAGTATCATCTTCTTTTAATGATCATTTTCTTATTTTTTATTGATCGTTTTTGGTTTAAATTATAAAACGTCAGAAAAGAAAACAAATAAATAATTTCACAAAACTATCATGAATTTGAAACGCACTGTCGGCGACAATCAAACCCGTTGTCAGCTATTCTTTTGTTGTTCTCACGTTTTTAACAATTCATTGTTTCAGCCCTGATGAAAGTTTAAACGCCGACTTTAAAAATGATCATTTAATTGGGACCTGACAATCCTATATAATCAGGTTTAATACATGCAAGTGAAAATTTTATATTGTTGCCACCAGCAGACATAGTGGATTGTGGGTATGTGGATCAGTCGCAGTTTGCTGTCCAACAAGTGCAAAAATGGAGATGATGAAAAATCCCTATGTCTGTATATATTTCTCATAATCTCTTTATTAGGAAGAAAAGCAATAATAATAATATCATTGGTATATAAGGCTATTGTCGTGCCCTGTATCCCACTGTTCCGGATTAGAAAGTCATTGAACCAGGGATTAGCGGAGGAAAGAATAAAGCCTTCCTCGGACAACAGAGGAGGGAGGCTGGGGCTAATGGATCAAGACCTCCTGAGTGCTTACACATGCACACACACACACACACACACACACACAGCAGCTCATCCTAAAGCTGCTTAACCCTGTGTAAGAGGTGACACTCAATAAGCAGTTTTCCAGGTACTAGCCAGTCATAGTTGAAGATTCCCCTCTGACCTCCAGGTCACCGTACCCAGTGGTGACCTGCTGCGGGATGTGGAGGAATCGCTGTGCATTAGGAAAAGCCTGAGCTTCACATGACTGAGGGTCACGTAATGTTCGATGGCATTTGACACTGACTCACATGGGAGACCTAATGGAGTTGACAGCAGAACACAGAGCAGACACAACATGTGGTGGATCTCGCTCAGTTCACTTGTGCGGCTGATGGACAAATACAATAAATATAAATAACTTTGAGTTTTGAGCTCAGTCGTTCATGGCTCGACAGCTTCTGCCTCAAAGACATTTTGACATTTGAATTCATCAGTCCTCAAAGGTCAAAGTGAAATCCATCAGAATCTAAATATCATGTTGTGGTTTGAACATTCCGGTGCTGAAGTGCAACTGAACATTCCATTGTTCCGGAAAGAGTCTGTTAATGATCCGATGCTTTCTGCAAATCAGTCCGAATACATTACCACTGACAAGCGTCTTCGTTTCGGAGCTGGATTCAATTTTTGCTTTATATTTGATCACGTGATCATTGAGTAAACGTTACTTTTCCATCATGGAGACAGTTCGATGTGCGACTAATGGTTATTTTAGTTACTCATCAATGTGGTTTATATCAGGAAGTGCAAACTGACTTATGTTCTTTGTTCTTTGTTTTTCCTCCAGACTGGATCCCACTCCACCCTCCGTATCCCTGAGACTTACATCCACCTCCAGTCACCCCCACCCCACCCACCCACCCATCCTGGCCCCAGGGACTGTCGATTCCCCCCAGCAGAACCTCCAGCATCCTACATATCTCTCAGCTTCACACCAAGCCACAAAACACCAGCCTCAAAAGCCTCAAAGGGGGTCGGCTCCTTTCGGGGGCCCCCCTTCCTCACCCCAGGGACGGGACCCTGTCATGTTTCACTGACTGACCCCTCCCGACTGGCGAATGACAAGTGTGCATCCGAGGGTGGGGCTTGCCTCAGTCTCTCATAATTGGCTGCTGGATGGAATTAAGGTGAATGGAACACATGCCCAAGGAGCAGGACTCTAACCCATCAGAGGGAGAAGAGAAACGGTGAGTGGGACATGAAAGGTTTTCAACATTGTTAACTTTATATTATTATTATTATTATTTTATCCTGTTAACTATAAAATAAAAATAATAAGAATATGAAAAGCGATGTTTTTTCCGCCAAAACCATTACAGAGAGCGTGACCTTGTCTGGTGTCTGACGTACGTCCCTCTGGCTTCCTGTCATCATATAACACTGTTATTTATAGAGGAGGTTTTCTGAGGACACCCTAAAGGGAACTTTATTTTTTATCATTTACATCTTTCTCATGGCGCTCGCTGTTTTTACATCTCTGGACCAGTTTTTTTTTTTTCCCAGACAAGTTAAACAACCTTTCTTTTTTTTTCTTCCTCGCGTCTACAACTTGTATCTCCATACCTTGTAACTACATCTGACCTCGATGCCATTTCTCCCCTTACGCCTTCATTCCTTGAAACGCAGAGGAAGTCAGGCTGGCCCATACACAAACACACACGGCACTCTTTAAGCCCCTTCTCATTAATGAAAACATAATATTAGTGAAATGGGGCCTCTCATGGTGCCGCAGCCACAGGAAGGGGCCTCCGTGGTCGGAGAGTCGGAAAGTTTTTTTTTTTTTCTTAATTAATGTTACAATCCAGATCATTTAAGGTGTGTATAGGTCTGTGTGTGGTGTGACGTGTAGAATAACAAGAAATGTCGTGTTTAATCAGATTACAGTTCCTTTTAATAATAGTATAGTGATAAGAATGAGAACAAAACAACATTAAGTGCACCGCGCAAGCAGCTTTTGCCACTTTCAGCCGAAGAAGTAAGTGGATAAGAGGGAGCATGTGAAGGCAGCACGAGACAGAGGTCATTAACCTTTCTCAGGCCTGAAAATGTTTTATCTCCTCAGCAAAACTTACAGCGACGTCACTGTTATTGCAAAAGCAATAATAACAGTATGGGTTTGATGTTTTTGTTACCGTATGGAGGGACGCGCTGGCTGCTCTGGATGCCTCATCAGATTCCCCTCCACTGTGTCTCCATGTGCCAAACGCCAAGCTTGTGTGGAGAAAGTCAATCCGGAGCCTTGATAGATTCCTCAGCTAACATGCACACCTGTCAGGAGATTAACAGCCCTGCTGGTGGGGGACAGGGACAGTTGGAGCATTCATGGATGTAGGGTGTAAGTTTTCTATAGGTCTCTGCTAGTGTTCCAGCACCTGTATTCAGTGCTGGCTGCAGTGCTTTGCACCTCAGGGATAATAAAAGGCACATAGCAGCAGTGGCTACTTACAGTAAGTGTGGATATCAGTGTTGTGTGTGGCGTGATGGTGGAATTTATGTTGACAGCCTGTTGTTTTGAACGCGTGTGATTGATTGTGACGCAGGTAGAATGTTCCTATGGATTGGATTTGTTTCCTGAGCAAGTAAATGTGAACGATTCTCCAATTCTCTGCATATATACAGTATGTATATGATATATTCATTGTGCACCTAATTTTGAAAGTTTGGAGTGTTGTTTACAACGCGTTGATGGGAATGGATTAACTGCACTGAAATACAGGATCACTCGAATTAGACAAAACAATCGTCTGTTCTTTACCACAAAGTGACTTATTATATTGTCATGTAACTGCTGTTGCCCCCCCTCCAAAAAAAAAAAAAAAATTAAAAGCTATTTTGTTGTTTTGTGGACACTGGGACACTGGGGAATATATATTATGTCCTGGTGACACTTGATTAAGTTGGTGGTCGCTTGTGTTTTGGCTTGATGGCTCGTTAGGATAATATATTAAGGGTTGCACACATAATGTCATGCTGGACTTAGTTCACAGGTGGCGACGTAGTTGCAGCTTTTCTACTTGCATCACTTCTCCTAACCTGTCACCACAGCTGATTCAGGGCTGCTTGCACCGTGTTGCATTACCAGCTGTGAATGCTGGCAGCATAGGGTTGTTTTTGTGGTTTGCTGGATGCAGGGCTGTGCTTTATCATCTGAGGAATGTGTGTGAGCAGATCCCAGTGCTCAGTTAATTGTTTGTTCAGTGGTTCTCCCTGGTGCTGGGATGATACACTCACCCAGTGAGAAGAGTTCATCCTAATGCCACACGTGTGTAGGAATCAGATGCAGTGTTTACTTCCTTTAACCTCTTTAACAAGTCACCAGTGCTCCACTGAACTTCCTGTTTACCTGTGGTAAACATAATAATTCATGATGTAAACAGCATGGTACTGGTGATTGAAAACTGTATTCATATAACTTCATTCTTTGACAAGAATAAGCTACAGTGTACTGTATTTATTGGTTGTTATTGTTTCGTTTCCTCAACCTCGTGACATAAAGGTCAGGTCCTAACTGATTTTGATGTCTACCCCAGCTCCTGCTGCTGTTTGTGGATCAGATTCTGGCCCCTGTCATTGTATAGTACAGTATGTCTGCGGTGCAGCGGGAAACGTAAACAAGATGAGGACATCCTGTCATGCCCGGATAAAGCCTTTGTTATGTTTTCCCTTGCTATGGATTTTATGTCTTGGGACCTAATCCCCGCTCCATCATCTGGGGATTCACCATTAAGTCTGGCTTTAAGACTGTGTGAATGATATCATATTGAATAGAATGGGCGTTACTGCACGGACCTGCATAGCATCGCTGTCAAAGCTACGGTAGTTCATATATGCCTGCGCCACACATGGGCGTGTCCATACCGAGTACATATGTACTGTCTATACATAAATATACCACCAATCAGTTCATCAGTCAGACATGAGGTGAGGACAGTATGTGACATTATTAGCTTTTTTATTATTAGATAATTAGAGCAAAGGAGCAGGTTTAGACAGGTGAAGGTGAAATGTCATAGAGATAACAACTGTATGGGTGTGTGTGTGTGTGTGTTTGTGCGTGCGTGAGACAGAGAGAATTAAATTAACTTGTTTGAAAATGTATTGTAATTTTGACATTTTTAAATTGTCTTTGTGTCACAGATATTGTTGGAAACATTTTATTCTTATCAGTTAAGTGTTAATAATTGTTTGTTTTTTTTCTGTGAGGAAAAAAAATCTAACCGCACATCTCTGGAGATTATTGCTCATTTCTGACCTTAAATACAGTGTTAGCTGTTTCATAGCAGCGAACCACACGGGGGTAAGATGGACTCATTCTGGTTGGCGTAGCATGTGACTTTATATACAATGGGTTCAGTGGCTACATCCTCTAGAGCCCTTTGCTCTTCTTACTGCAACTTTCCACACCATATATCACTGCACACTCTGTCCCTCGCCTGTGTGTGTGTGTGTGTGTGTGTGTGCGCGTGTGTGTGTCTAAGCACAGTGGTGAGTTAATAATTCACACTATATATATATATATATATGAGAGAGAGGATTTAGCTCTGTGTTTATTATTGGTTATTTAAAGGTTTACGGTGCTGTTGTGTATTTGGACAGAGGGAGTTGTCTCACTTTCACATGGACACATGTTGTAACCCTGTCTAGCTCAGTCTGTAATTTACATAGTGACCGAACACATGAGGGAACAAAGTGTCAATTACCACTGCATGTATATGACGGACAGCGCCAGCTGTGGGCCTGCAGCGTACTGTATAGCCACTGGACAAAGGGCTTCTTTGACACTGTCAACACAGGACAGAGGCTCTCTGCCAGACACGGCCACAGATCTCATGGTCTGGACCAATCAGACTGTCTGTGCCGCTGTGATCTGCATGAGCTCAGACATGCAGCTCGTTTGGGCTTTTATTATTCGAGTCTTGAAAAATGACATTTCGAAAATGTAACAGCAACATGTCTTTCCAGACGCACCTGTTACTCCGGATAATCCACGGAACCTCGCTGTCGGCAGGTTTTTCTTTCTTCAGGAGATATTCTATGATTCCAGGTCACTGGATGTCTCTGGATCATCCAGCATAAACCAGACCTTTTTTTTATTTGTTGTTGGATGTTTTCATTAACCTGAGTTTTATTGGGTTTTAGGTCGTGTACACTGAATGAAAGACAGGTGAGATAATTATTCTTTTTCACGTTAAAGAAATCATCTTATAGCGTTTATATGTTTAAACCATGATGTATTCAGTGTTTGGATCAAGGCGCCATTTTTGAATTTTGGCAGATACCTGTTATTAAAAGAGCCACATAAGGAGAACATGGACAGGACGTGTCACTCGGACGTGTCCACCTCATGGGCTTTAAAAGGGGGAAAAGTCCTCACTCTGGAAATAACCCTCTAGCACACGTCTACCTCAAACATCCACACTCCCCGCCAACTTCCTGTCATTTTTTTAAAAACGATGGCGTGGGTGGATTGCGTCTCAAGGTTGCGAGTGAAGCTGCGCTTTAGGAACACCATGGCGTCCTCGCTCCGTATTGATTTCTGTCAAGTGCAATCATGTGTCCTCCTTTAGCCTTAATTAAACCTGCACGGTCTGAAAATAGTCAGGTCTCCCGAGAGTCTTCTGTTACCTGACAGCGCTGCAATTACCTGGGAGACGCACTGTCAGTGTCAACAGGTGCAGGAGCTGGCCGCGCTCCAATCAGCGTACGCTGTGTGAGGCATGCAGCGAGAGAGTGGGTTGGAATGGGTCAGCGGGCTGTAGTGTACCTGCTGCACAGCTGGCAGAGACATCAGGGTGTGGAGAGCCAGGCAGCTACAGTGCGTCTGCAGCATCACCCCGAGCTGCTCTCTGCCTTTCATATTGTACAGTCCCATCAGTGCACCATGAGGTCAGCACTGTAAGTCTTTCCCGTGTCATCTCTTTGGCTGTCGCCGCTGATTCCTCTGTTCTGTGTTTGTTTTGGGCTGTGCAACACATGCACCCATGTACAACATGTGCAACGTATTCCGCCCCGCCATTGGACTGCAGGAATCACGTGTCGGCTGTGGTTGTAAATCGTGTGCGCTGGAGAGAGCTGGGGAGAAAGTAGAGTGCGTGCACGCCGGCGTGGGGTTGGGTCGGGTTTCGGGGAGGCGCAGTGTGCAGGCCTGTGTGTATTTGGAGATGTGTTGCAATCCGTCTTCCGTCAGAGCTGCAAATTGAAAAACCCTGTGGTATGCCTCTGCGGCGCGCTGCATCGTGCCCCGACCTGCAAAAAGTCTGGTTCCATCTGAAGATGTTCAATTATGCATGATGTTTTCATCTCCAAACGGGACCACTGGCATTTGCACTAAATACTAAATGGCCACGTGTTCGCTTGGCTGTGTGATACAGGCTGAAAGCAGCCCTGTCAGGCATCAGCAGACTTTGTTTACATGTTGTTTCATATCAGTGTGTCAAACCGTCATGTTAGATAACAAGGTAATCAAGGATGAGGATGCAGCCTCCTACAGGAAATGACGTCAGACATGGCGAATTCTCACACTGATTGGTGTTTGTGTTGACTTATGTGTTGATTGTATTTTTCCGGCACCACATGATGTCGTTTCCTGCACATCAGACTTTACACCGAGTGCGCTAAGCTCTTCTTTCAGCTGCAGAGGTGGTAACATTTTCCTGGGTGCGATTGTGGGATCACGCAGATCTTAGAGCGTTAGAGCTGGAACTTGGTAACAGAGCACTACACAGCACAGAGGAGGGAAAAGCAACACAGTCCATCAGGTGGCAGCTGGTTCTAAAACCATGATGGACCTGGGTGCAGGTTGTTAGTACAGAGAAGCAGAGAAGGTGTAGTTGTCACAGGAGGATCCTGTTTTCATCCTGTTTGTCTTCATTTCCATCTCTAACATCCTGCTGCTGCATGGGCGCAGTGAAGTGTCACATATGGCTGACAGTTTGATGGCTGTCGCCTCCAGCAGCTGCGCGGAGTGATGGTGAAGCCAGCTGACAGAGAGAGAGACAGACATTTCCCTTCAGTGCCCTGTCTCTCTGCCGTGACAGCTGATAATGTTGTTTTTTTCCCTGTAATGTGTCTGAAATACATTATAAGTTGTTTCACTGGGGAAAATGCACCTTGCAGCATTTTCTCTTAATTGTGCCAGGGTTAGTGTGAGCATCCTCGCCTTCTGCCATCATGTTCGACACTTCCCATATTCCACCTACATCCCAGCTTTGCAGGTACACTATGACCATGCAGTGAACCACAGATTCACATCACTGCTGCTGTAAAATAAAAAACAACAGACTTACATTAAAGAAAATAATTCAAACGTGATCTTTGGGTCATTTTCCTGACAGAAACTGTGCAGTGTTCTCTATTTGACCTTTTGATCCTTAATGGGAAAAACATTATAACCATTTTTTGTCATTATGGGGTGGGTGGGTTTCAGGAGTTATACTGCAAACAGCCACCAGGAGGCAATCAAGATGCCATGTTGTAGATCCTCTTATTCAGTCATCAGGAAAGAAATATCCATCCATCCATCCCCCATCTTCAGACGCTCTCCTCCCTTTTCTCTCTCCTTCCTCTATCTATGTGCTTTCATAATTCCTTCCAGAGCAGCCAGTTCCCATCTGCAGGTGTGTGTGTGTGTTTGTGTGTGTGTGTGTGTGTGTGTGCGTGTTGCTGAGTGTACATACTTGTTGAGAACACATGCTGCTTTGCGTATGAGTGATAATATCAAAGTGGCCGTCTTCGTTTCCTGTTTTTGTGCCGTGTTCGTCTCCAATAATCCCAGTAGGAGTTGTGTTGTGGGGTTTTTTTTTTCATGCTCCTCCACAAAATCCCTTTTGAGCTGCTGCTGGGATTCAGATTGTGCGCTCCACCAGGAACACCGGCTTTTCCTGCCAAAGCGCACTTGCCGTTGTCAGAAACGCTCCCTTGCACATTGTGTTTATGGTCTCGGTCTAGCTCCGAAAAAAAAACATGCATGACTGTATTTTATAAAGAAGGTATTGATTGATACTTACGAGTCTTGGATCGTGTGAATCCTTTGTGCAATGTGTGAACAAATGCTGATTCCTGTCTCGTCCATGTTTCTCTCTCAGGTGGCTCAATGGCCCGAAAAGGAAGAGGAAGAACAGCCAGTGTTCGGTGAAGAGTATGACTGGTGAGTAACCTGTGCATTGGGTTCGAATGGCGAACATCAGTCCTGCTTTGCTGTGTTTGTAATACACCTGTGTGCCTGAGCATTGTTTGTGAGGAAACAGATGCTGGTCGTAGTGAGGACCGTGTGGACGTCAGGATTTTAGAGTTGTCACTTCCAGAGAGAGAAAGTGAAACATCTTGGCATCTGTCGTCAATAATAGAACCCCCCCCCCCCCCCCCCCCCCCCCCCCAAATGGACCCCCCCCCCCCCCCCCGCCCGATCTGCTGTCTTGTCAGATGAGTGACAGCTTCACATAGTAGTGGCTGAGATGGAGTGGGAGAAACCCCAGCATACTGGATGCTTGATTTGGCATTTATTAAAACCATCTCCCGCAGCCTGTCCTTCCTCCATGTGTGCATCCCAGCAGGCCTGTTCCTTACTGGATCCCTGCTGGAATCTTTTACCTTCCTCTGCCTGCCATGGCCCATTTGAACTGGCAAGAAATGGCAGTGTCGCTGCCTGAGGGGGCGCGGCTGTCTGAAATTGAATTTCCTACACCGGAATGATGTCAGTGTTTTCTTTCGGGGGACTGGATTGAAGATGCTTCGGGACTCACTCGGGACTCTAACGAGTAAATGTTTGACGTGCGCGCTGATATTTGTCAGTTGTTCAGCTCGGGGTTTCACAACAGTGGGAGTATATGATATGTCGAATATTTAAAAACATTCAAATATTGATATATCATGCAAATAGTATGCATATGAAAATGTGAAAATAATCCACGGTTTATTAAATCACAAGAGCCGAGAGAAAATCCGAACCAAATGTGAATCTGTCTCATTATGTCATGCAGACGTGAAACTATAGTGCGGTTACATTAAATGTACTTTTGAGTCATATTACAAATTAAACAACAATAATAATAATTTGGCGGAATTAGTTTGAATGTAACAACTTTATATTGATATTGTGATGGTATAGTTCATGTGATTTTTTTTTCGCACACAACTAACTTAACACAACTGAACAACCAGATCACATCGGCATCTGCTGGTGTACACTGCACCTACACATTTCCAAACGCGTGCTAACGACTGCTGGTTGTGTTAAGGGATCACCGTTCACCAACATATAAACCCGGTTTCCAAGTGGTGAAAAGTTAATGCAGCTTTTATTGTCGATTGAAGCAGCTCATACAAATATAGAGATATTTTTGTGTCTTTCTGCAATGTGAGGATTAGCAGCTTGTCTTCCTCTCATATCGTGGTGCAGTGGAATCTCGCCGTGCCAGTCACCAGACTGTGATCGGGATCATAAACCCAGCAGCAGCTGGCACACCACACTTTGTTCAGCAGCTGTTGAGCAGCTCCGGGCTTCAGTGTTTACTGACTCAGATGTCATCTCACATGCTGCGAGTTCCCAAACCACATCGCCCTCATCCACACGCTTCAATAAGGAGAAACAGCTGATCTGACGCCGGAAAAGCGGTGAAGGCAAAACACTTGTATGTGCGTGAGCCACTATAAAGATCTCCTGTCTTTCATGGTGGAGGAGGTATTGCAGGGTCCGTCATGGCCACTGATCTGCAGCAGTATTGATTTAAGGCTCGGCTTCCAAACGCAGCCGCAGCAGACTGACTCCAGGATCCAGTTGCCAACACGCTGAGCTGACGTTTCTCCTATATGATCCGATGTCCTCATTATCTTGTGTTTGGACCGTTACGTTTCCTCCCCTCCTCCACCCGTCCCCTCAACCCGTCACTATTTCTGTATCTTTTCTTAATTAACAAAACACACACACACACACACACACACACACACACACACACACACACACACACAGGGGAGATAATGAGGCTGATATTAATTATGGTTAAAATGTCCCATATACCCATTTACCATTCATTCTCATCCCTCCTTCTTTTTCTCTCTTTCACCCACTTCGTAAACAAAAGCAAAAAGCAGAGTCCAACTGACACCGTCAGTCTCTGCTCTTACCTGTCTATCTCTACACTGGTACACACACCCCCACACACACACAACATGAGAACATTGCGTGTGGAGTTGTGTATTTATTTGTGATTAGCAGTGTACCATCTCCTCCACTCAAGAGGATGAATCGAATGCACCATGCGTGTGCCACATTTCAAAATAAAAGCCCGCCAGGAGCCATATTTTACATATGTCATTTAGCCTTTATGGCCAAGAAAAAAAATTAAAGGCTTCAATTTTGTTTCAGTTTTTGACCGTCAATTAAAACGCACATCCTTCATTTGGACGGTAATTAGAAAGGGTGGATCTCCAGATGTGCATCTCACATCCCGCTGAGTTCACCATCAGTACCTTACGGCACTCCTTTGTTTACACTGGGATCAACCGTTGAGAGCAGGCCGTTGCTATGTGGGACCTGTGCTGTTGTATGGGTGTGGAAGACTTGGATGGGTGTGTGATGATAACCAAAGCTATGTTTACATGTATTGTTTTGTCCTTTACCTACACATACACGAGGAAAAACATTTGAAGCACAATCTATTTACTGCATTTGAACCATTCGTTCATCACCACCTGCTCTGTATGCAGACTTAGTCACTCTTTGTGCTGCTTCTCCCAACTTCCTACAGGCTCTCAGCCAGGAAAGCTTTCTCACACAGAGCCTTAAAGGCACATTTCATCCATCTTCAAGACACAAACAAAAGCAGGACCCTGCACCGAGGCCTGACTCCTATTACGTCTCACATGTTGTTGCTCATACGAAAGCTTCTGTCTTAGCCAAGAAAATAAATCTAACCATGTAGGACACCCGAAACGTACCAGAGTGTATTTATCCATCGTTTGGAAAGTGAATTAGAGAAGTTAGCTCATGATTGAAGCTTCGAGTATATGTTCTTCATTATAAAGAAGTGGAACGTCAGTGGGAAGCTTTGTTTCCATACTTTGGATAAATTAGGAGAAGTGGTTTTGTCTCCAGCTTCTGGGATGAGTCGTAATCATATCTCGACTGGTGGAGCACACCGGCTTCACCCAGTCTGACGCTGCCAGTTGAGTATGATGGATACTATAGGCTTGTATAATGCACGTTTTGGTGATCAAACATGTACTATATTATTCCTCCTCTAGGGTACATACCCAGCTACCTCGAAAAGGATGAGCCATGTGTGGTGTGTGGCGACAAGGCCACAGGTTACCACTACCGCTGCATTACATGCGAGGGCTGCAAGGTATGTCCACACACACACACACACACACACACACACACACATGTGTATGTATATATTTATGTCTATGCAGGGGGTCCTCGAGTTACGACGGTCGGGAATTACGTCGTTTTCGTGGTTACGACACATCTCCCGTGAACTTCCTTGTTTCGGCTTAAGCGGTTTGCCCCGTAAATACGTACAGACTTCGCACGGGAACTAGTTGGTGAGCGCTCTCTCTGTCTCTCAGCGTGCCTGCCGGCTCTCCAGCACCACCACAGCACAGCTAGGCTACTCTGCCATGTGTTTACTTATGTGAAATGGCCGGCTGGCGGGGGGTGCAGCGGCAGCCGGTAAGGAGATGAACACGGACACAGATGCGTTCGGGATCATGGCAATACCGTAGGTTTATTCACAACACAGGGTCTACACGGTTGATAACAGAAATCTAAAGGAAATTCTCATTACACTCGTGATATCAACCCCTATGGTGTGTCAAGAAGGACAAAAAAGGCAATTCACCATAATAAACTCTTATTTTAGCGTGGTGTTATAGCGACATCTGGTGGCACAATGTATGCACAATGGCACAATGAATGTATGTTCCGACTTGCGTCGAAATTCGGTTACGACACATTCTCAGGAACGGATCTCCGTAGTAACTTGAGGACCCCCTGTATATATAGACATAGATATAGATATAGTGAACATATTTTAGCTTTTTTGGTGGGTTCACTCCCAGTCACTCGTCCACCCGCTTGCAGGGGTTTTTCCGCAGGACCATACAAAAGAACCTCCACCCAACATACTCCTGCAAGTACGACTGCTGCTGCATCATCGACAAGATCACCCGCAACCAATGTCAGCTCTGCCGCTTCAAGAAGTGTATTGCAGTGGGCATGGCCATGGACCGTGAGTGTTCACACACACACACACACACACACACACGTTACTTCAGACATAGGTGTCTGTTTTTCTGCTGTTCTTCATATTTTCAGAAGAAGATGGTGATTTTTCTTTTAATTTGATTACACATTTTATTGTGTTTTGAAAATGGTCAAGTAGTGATGCAGGTCTAATTGCAGAGGAGATGCGACGGTACATCATTTCTTCTCTCTCCTCCCCTCAGTGGTCCTGGATGACTCAAAGCGGGTCGCTAAGCGCCGCCTGATTGAGGAGAACAGGGAGCGACGCAAGAAGGAGGAAATGGTGAAAACCCTCCAGAACCGTCCAGAGCCCACCGGGTCCGAGTGGGATCTGATCCGCCTGGTGACGGAGGCCCATCGACACACCAACGCTCAGGGCTCACAGTGGAAACAGAAGCGCAAATTCCTGGTGAGGAGATATGAGAAAAGGCGACAGACATCACTGAACAAAATGTAACGTGTATAAAAAAAGTGTATTCCTCCATGGTTACTTTAGCTCTCATTTCAAATGGCTATAATTACACTGCTCCCACTAAAGTGATTGCCAATATCTGGAAACTTGGCAACCGCATGACAACAGAAGTCTGGCAGGACGAGAGACGAGCAGTCAGACGCTGAGATAAGTTGTAAACAGGGATTACTGTATCTGAATGGTTCTCATGTGCAGAGGAAAACGCACAATTCTGGCCCAGAACAGTAATATTAACCATTTTCAAGAAGAAATCCAGGGGGAAAAAACCTTTTGTGTTTGTACACACAACACACACACACAAACCTAACAATGAGACAATGTGGATTGGGTTGTCAGCGCAGGCTGAAGTGAGAAATGAGAGAGGTTCATCTTCTCTTTCCTCACATGACTCACTGTCAGACTCGCTCTAAATGACTTTATCGCTTTAGATTCCCCGCGGACGGCTTTTTATTTAATCGTTTTTTTTTTCCTCCCCGCAGTTCTCCCGAGCATTTTGGGAATTTTATTCATCCTAATCCCTCTGGGCTCTTAACCAGACCCGACTCCCTTCACAGTTTTCATTCACACCCCAAGTCCTTTGCTTTTTTTTCTTTCATCTATTTCTTTTTCTTCACATCTGTGTTTCCTTCCTCCCTTCCTCCCTTCCTTCCTTCCTTCCGTCTCCCCGTTCTTTCCCGTCTGTTGTCTGTGAGCTCCCTGCTTATCTCAGCCAAGGCAAATCCTCAGTCATGACGCTCATCAGCACGTTGGCAGGGATGTTGGCAGGCCTCCTCTCTCTCTCGTTCTCTCTCTCTCCCTCTCTCTCTCAGACAGTCTTCTTGCTGCATGAGCGTTCAGGTTAGTCCCGAACAGCCTGTCAGGGTCAGGGTCAGGGTCAGGGTGACCCTGCCTGTCCCCGTCCCACCCAAACCCAGACACTGGCCTGATGTTTAGGAGGTGAGGCGCTTGCGGAGTTTTATGAGGTCATGAAAAAATGTCACAGCCGCCGGACTGTTGCCAAATTCTACACCCAGGACCTGTGAGGTTTATATGGGTGTTAGATGAGAGAAATGAGGGGTGTTCGTGTAGAGAGGGACTGAAAGCGCTTCTGGTGTTGAGGATTGAGGAGGTTGTTGCTAGGCAACAGGGTGACCGCGGCCGGGTGTGATGGGAAGCGGTTCATGTGGGGATTACGTGGGTGAGAAGGTGTAAAACTACGTGCACAGAAAAAGATCTGCGGACTTTCTGTCCAGATGAAAGAGCGAGTGTTTACTTTACAACTGGGTTTTGTTTGAATGGAGGAATAGGCAGTTATGTGGTAAGTGCAAGAATAAAGCATAAAGATGGGTTTTGATTTTGGATTTGAGGTCTCACAGTTGAATTTCATTAGGGAGGTTGTTCCAGAGGAAATGGCCACAATGGAAAAAGGCCCCGCAGCCAGTAAACATGTTTTTGACTGGCGCCGTGTTTTCTTGGAACACAGAGCACAGGATGAAGTAGAAGTGTTAAGGGGATCAGACAGGTATGAGCACACAAGACTATTTATGATTTTGTGTGTTATTAAAAGCACCTCTAAATCTGGATCGGGAGCCAGGCAGGGGAATGTGGCCAGATTTTCTGGATTCAGTTTAAATTCTTGCTGCTGTTGTATGTGAAGTCTCGGCTGGAGTCGACTCATATGCCAGAACGGGAAAACAAAAGATCGCCACGATCGAGAGGGTTCCGAAAAGTTCCTCATCACGTTCCTCAGATGTCTGAGAATACATATTACACCTACTGTTAATATATTATAAAAGACACGCTGTGGAGGACGTTAACTGGGTGAAGGCCAGAGTCCACAGTGATATATGGTGTGGAAAGATGCACTGAGATCCAGACAAAGGGTCAAAGGTCAGAGGATGTAGCCACTGACTATTCTATATGGGGTTTGCTGCTCTAAAAAAGGCATATGCTGCAATTGTTTTGTTGTTGTTGTTGTTGTAATTAGAATAAAACAATATCTGAGACAAATTTGAAAAATAACAAGTACAACATTTTTTATCGCAATGTGCACTTTCTCTCCCTCTCTCTCTCTCTCTCCCCCTCTCTCCCTCTCTCAAACACACACACACACATGCACACACAGGCCCAACTGTCACAGTCAGAAGAAATCCAGCTGCTGTGGTTTCCCAGTCGACCCTTAAAAAAGTCCATAAATTTTTAATTTGAACTTATTTGGATCTCGATCAGCCTCCGCGTAACTGTGGTGACTCTTCCATAAAGTCTTTTATCCGTCTACTGGCTGATGATGTCATAAATTCAGGCTTCGGCTCTGCGCGTTCCCACAACAGCCACACAGTCACTGGGATCCGTATGAGAGCGGGGGAATCATCATCGCTAACCAACCCTCGACAATATCACACCCACTGTGGTGTCAGTCTGTTGTCTGTGAGACCTGCCATGGTGGATTCCTGCTGAGACAGCATGGATATAATTAATGATGCTATTGTAACTGTACATAAAATATAATCAGCGGACTGTAAATGAATGAGTGAGCCATAAATAAATTACCCACAAGACTTTAATAGCTAGGATGTGATGGTTTAGAGGACACAAAGATCTTTCCCTGCATTTCAGTGATCCTGCCAACTCAGACGTGTGTGTTACATCTGACGCTGGATGTGATCAATATGAAAGTAATCACATGATTATGTAATGTGCATAAAACATAGGAAGTTAGCACATGTAAACAAAAGCTGCATATATGGGTATGTCCGTTTCTAATCTGCCTTCTGATGTACTTTTTGTTTGGAAATCCTAGCGAGATAAGGATCATGCTTGCCAAGTCCAACAATCCCAGATCATCCCAGGAAAAAATGGGAAAGAATAACAAAAAAAAAGTAAAGAGGCTCTTCAGATATAAAAATAATCATTTTTATAGTCACTATGTTCCTAGTAAAGGTCAAACCACTGTTTATGCTCAGTATGCCTTTATTTATAGTAGTTCTCCAGGCCAAGTGAAGTAATATACACATACACACACACACACATATACATACAGCATATATATTTTACGTCTTACTTCCCTTCAAACTGCAAACAGCTACTACAGAGCAGGTATAAACTATGATAACATAAAATCTTAATCACATGAATAACAGTTTCCACCAGCATCACAGGTCGATCCACTATGATCAGCCACATCATATGGTCTGCTTGACCACATGTTGGCCTGCGTTCTCTTCCCCAGTTCTGCTGGAACAATCTTTCCACAACTAATCCATCTGAAAAAAAATGCCCCCCCCCCCTTTTCTCCTCTCAGTGGAGAGATTTGCAATTTCCCTCGCCTGCTGTAGCTCATGTCAGAGTCCAAATATCATATGGCTCTTTCTTTTGTCCATATGTACCACAGCAAAGAGTGAATCCCTCTGCAGCCCAGTGTTTCCTCCAGTGCTGATGGTTTAAAGGTATTTTGTTTCTATAAGTAACAAAACACTCATTAGTGGTTTGTTATCTTACATATTGTCGCCTATAATGTGTAACTTTGGCGCTGTTTCGTAACACAGATGGTTTTGGTTTCACTGGCCCGGGTGCTGTACTCCGTTACCATGAATCATGCTGCCACCACACCACACCGCTGTGCTGTGATGCAATTTCATAATTACATTTAAGAACATTTAAATAGTAACAGCTGTTTCGGGATCACTCTCTCCTCACTGTGATCCGTTTTTTTTTACAGGTCTTATGAAATCGTATGTTGACGGCCAGGTCTATGGGTTATTCACAGTTACTGGAAAAAGAGTTTGCGGGAGATTATTATCCTTATGACTATTATTATTTATTTATTTTTATGTTATCATTTATTATTCCTCATAATGTAGCTCCCAACTGTCGTCCTCCTCCTCTGAGGAAGCTGTGTCTGTCGGGGGACACGTCCCATTGCCCTCACGCAGCTGCACGATCTGCTGTCTTTATCTGATTAACTGGTTTCATTTGTCTCCCAAGGCGAGTGAGTGTCTGCAAAAAAGGGGAGGGGGGTCTCAACTGGCTTAACGCTGAGCTGTTTCCACTACTGTATTTTACACGCCACTTATATCTTATATCCTCTGTCATTTATTCTCTTATGCTCTTTAATTCTTTAATTCTACACTTTTTGCGTGTGCTAATGGACCCGACTGTTCTTTTCTTCATTCTACCCAGCTCTTTTACCGGTCCAACTTGATCGCTCACAAAATCGTTCATCAAAAAATTTCAAATCTTCCAGAACCTGTCGTTTGAGTTTGCATCTTAGAGTCTGCAGGTCAATGATTGTTCGTTCCTGCTTCCGATATGAGAGAAGATCTTGAAACTGGTCGCAGTCACGCTATTGGACATCCAGTGTTGTTGTTGACTGTGTCCTAATCAGCCACCTGTCTTTATTTTACTTTTATTTTACTGTAGCCAGAGAAAATCGGACAGTCGCCGGTTGCCCCCACATCCGACGGCGACAAGGTGGACCTGGAGGCCTTCAGCGAGTTCACCAAGATCATCACTCCCGCCATCACCCGAGTCGTCGACTTTGCCAAAAAACTGCCCATGTTCTCTGAGGTGAGTGGCTGCTCCTGTCTGATGGGGTCGCAACAAAATGTGTGTGAATGTGTTTGTCAAGAGTAGAATGAATAGTATATTTTAGTAAGTCCAGTAACTTTACAGAATAACACAGAATGCTGTGTTATAGGTGTTGACGATCAGTGAGGAGCTTCTGCTCCTCTTTGCCTTTATCACCAACATGTAATTGGGTTTTTTTGTTGTTTTTTTGTCCCCGCTCTCTATAATAAGACCTTGTGTGATTGGATGAGGGTTGCTGAGTTGTTATCAAGTGACACAGCCACAGTGTGTTTGTCTGGAGTGACAAACACACAGGAAGGTTGCATGTGTTTGAGAATATAAATCATGGATATTTTTGAAAGCAGAAGTCCTCGCTTTCAGCAATCAGCAATATTTTAATGCAGAATTAATTCAGATTGGTGCGCTATTACAAAAAAATTTTTACGATCGTGATGGATAGCGCTGTTCAAATTAGCGCTGTTCAAATTAGCATGTAAACGCTGATGAATTCCTCCTATCGTCACTGGATAGTCTATTAATTTTGGAGATCCAGCAGGAGCAGATATGGATAGCCGGTTGTATTCCAGACACTGAAACAGATAATCAGTCATCCTGTTTAATGTGTTATCTTTTATTCACAATATAATCAATTACATTATTAGAGAAGCCCCTTTTTAATCTGATGGAGTTGGAGGGAGAGAACCTGTTCAGCCTGCGTGCAGTCTGATCCAATCTGTGGCACTGCAGTGGATTACTGATAAGAATGCACAGAAACAAAGCCAGCACTCTAACAGGAATATATTATATATTATTATATTGCTTTGCCACAAACTGCAGCGGCAGTAATTGCATTATGAGCGTTTACTTTAAGCAGGCCCTCCAGGTAGAAATTAAAATAAAGCCAATGAATGCCAATTAATCTCCCCAGCTCTCACACACTGACAAAAAAACACAAACGCACACTTGTATAGAGGTGAGATTTTATTCCGAGTACAGGCTCTGAAAAGATTCAATCAAACAGGATTCAACCCAGAGTCTAATATCCATGTAAATTGTTCATCGCTGGAAATATTTAAAAAAAAAAAAAAAATCAGCCTCCTTTTAACCCATCTTCATATTTCTCCCTACGTTCTCCCCCTCCTGCATCTGGGAACTCGTTCTCCTTTTCCCTGATCCCCCCCTCTCCCATCATATGGAATTATTCCGGTTTATTGCAACTTGGGTTCTTACCAAGTGGATCAGCGTTCCAGTAAACGCCAGTAGTCAAATGATCAATCAGACAGGTTGTGATAAACTGAAATTATTCTCTGAGGTGTAATGGCAAGATCTGATTCCAGCTGTCACGTACCTGGAACGTTCCTACGGGAAGCATGATGGCGGGTTTTGTTCGTGACCTTAAAATGAGGGGTATATTTCATTTGAACGTAAATGAACCAGAATATAGTAGACGTTCAGCTGGTGGATGGGAAGCTTGCAGGAAAACTTTAAGAATGCTCTTCTGGTTCTCAAAGAACCTAAGCGTACTGTACGTCCTAATGCTATCTAACATACATACTATCTTATGTTAAGTTATGTGAGATAAATAACTGTCCACAAACCCCTGTGTTGACCAGCTGCCTTGTGAAGACCAGATCATCCTGTTGAAGGGCTGTTGCATGGAGATCATGTCGCTGCGAGCCGCCATGCGCTACGACCCGGACAGCGAGACGCTGACGCTGAGCGGGGAGATGGCTGTGAAGCGGGAACAACTGAAGAACGGAGGCCTGGGTGTGGTGTCGGACGCCATCTTCGATTTGGGCAAAAGCTTAGCGCAGTTCAACCTGGACGACACGGAGGTGGCGCTGTTGCAGGCAGTGCTGCTCATGAGCTCAGGTTGGTACTGGATGCACAATGATGACCCAGTTGTTCAGCTTGACCTCATTATCCACTTTTTTCCTACACTTCCCCATATTTTCTCCCGTATCCTCCTCTCTATGTTTAACCTCTCCACTTCCTCTTCCTGTCTACCATCACTCACCCAATCCTCTGCCTCCTCGCAGACCGCTCTGGCCTGACCTGCATGGACAAGATCGAGAAGTGCCAGGAGACCTACCTGCTGGCGTTTGAGCACTACATCAACTACCGCAAGCACAACATTCCCCACTTCTGGCCCAAGCTCCTGATGAAGGTGACGGACCTGCGGATGATCGGGGCATGTCACGCCAGCCGCTTCCTTCACATGAAGGTGGAGTGTCCCAACGAACTCTTCCCTCCGCTCTTCCTGGAGGTCTTTGAGGACCAGGAGGTGTGAAACACAGTTGCCGCCGTGCAAGGAGGCGGGGAAGAGGACGTCGGGGCAGAACGGGAGCTGGGAAGCGCCATCGTTTTGTGTTTTTTTAAGGTTTCTAGGGGAAGGATGGAGGCAGGAATCTGCATTTTCTCCGACATCGCATTTTACAGTCTGTGATTTAAAAACTGGAAAACAGTAATAAGAGAAACAACACACCAGCAACAGGAGAGTCAAGCAAACAAAGGACAAACCCTCTCCTCCACCTCTTCCCCCTCCTTCTACTTACCCCGATTGAAAATCCATGTGGGGGCCCTTCTGTCTGAGCATGATGTCTTATCTAGCAAGAGTTGTAGCCATTTGCCAAGACACACACACACACACACACACACACACACACACACACACACACACACACAGCCACAGCCTGTTCCACCTCACTTCTTCAGAGCAGCACTTTGCAGGGGTCTCTTCCCCCGCTCCGGTCTTTTTTTTATTTTTATTTTTTTATACTGTAGTGGACACAGATTCATCCACGTCATGTAGCCTGTCTCCAGCACCTCAGTATTATGTCTGGATAAACGCTGAGGCCTTGATCCAGAAATTCAGCGGTGACATACCACCACTGGCGCTCATGCAGGCAGTGGCCAACGCCGTCAACGCCGTCAACACCATTTGAAATTCCAGTCGGTGTTTATTATTCTGGTGAATAACGGCGGGAGTGAAGCTACCAGACCTTGTTGTTATCGTTTTCTCAACTCAATCTGAGCCGTTCCAGCTGTTTTCTCGGAGCTACTTCTTCTTCGATCCCACTGAAACCGGTGCTATATTTATATAAGGCTACTCCAGTTTTATGACATTGTGTTGTCTACCTTTGGAGACCGTGCAGACCACGGCTCCGCATCTACCTTTTGTTTTTGTCATCGGACCGGCTCCTGTGACATACAGCACACACACACACACCTCACATATATACTGACACACACTCACACACACATGAGCAGACTTGCCTAGTCACTGCCAGGGCTGCCCGACGTCTCATGAATGACAATGAAGCCCTTCTCTCTTGTCAAGGAGTTCCTGCGCTGAGGGGGGAAAAAAAGAGAGAAAGAAGAGAAAGGAGGAGGAGGAGGAGAGACGCTTGGAAGCAAATAGGAGGGAGGAGAGGAGATTTAATAGCTGGACTGCAGATTCAGAGCCAGGGGTCAGGAGTAAATCTCCCCCAATCCCAGCCTCCGAAAGAGCAGCAACCACCAGCAGGACAGCAAAGCTCATCATACACACACACACTCTCTCTCACACACACACACACACGCATGCACACATGCACAAAAACAGACAACATCACCTCAGAGTAACGCGATTGCCTCATTTTACTGTATTCACTGCGTGGCAGTGTTGATACACAGCCCTAACCTGCAGGGTTTGTACAGAGTCCCCTCCTCACGGACTCAGCTCAGTGTGGCCCCTACAGGCTTCCACACACATTTGCCTTTTTTCTACCATGGGCGTCACTGAGAGCAGGCAAATGCCAAGAAGGCTACCATTTACCTCAATGTGGAAACCCCTCCCTATTCCCCCCTCCCCCCCAGGCTGGGGCAGCAATACTGCCCCTGTGGTTTCAGGCACTACCTCACCTCTGTGGACACGGGGCAGCTGCCCACAGCCTACACACAGGCATAAGCCGTTCAAGTTGGCGAATGTGTAGACTCCAACACACACGTGCAGAGTTTTTGACTTGCAGTCGTGGAAAGACGAAACACTCACAGAATACACGCGCACGCACGCACACACACACCCTCAGTGTTATCGCTTGGTTGAAATGAAAAGCCACTGAAGACAGGAGGGCCAGCCATCCCCCCCCCCCCCCCCCCCCCCCCCCCCCCCCAGGCCGCCCCACCCCCCACCGGGAAGCTTTACAGACTCCAGGGAGCGGCGCCCATCACATTCGGGTTATCGCTCTCTTTTTTTGTTATATGGGACCAAGTGTCATCTTTTGAGATTTGGATTGACTCCTTTTCTGTCGAAACCCACGTGACGAATGACAGTGCAGATGTGCGGCGCGGCTGACAGCCATCGAAGCGAGCGTGAAGCGGATAGATCACGGAGTAACTGTAAACCAGCGGTGGCCACGTCCATTGAATTAGCATGCATAGAGAGGGCAGTGTCTCTCTCTGCAACATGGCGATCTTCCACTGTACACTTATGATGGCTGCCATCGGATCCTCATCCTTACATGGAAAGTGATTCCTTGCTTGAGTGTGCAGCGCATTCGACATGAAGTGATGGGATGTAGGATAATAAATCCCCTATGGAAGGTAACTCCAGCTCTCGTATTCCCATGCACTTAACCAATGCCGTCAACTTAACATAGAGTGATAACCTGAATCGAACGTCCATGGCAGTGATCATAGTGTATTCGCCCAATGACCAGTCCAGAATGCTGATTTGATGATAGAAGCCCACTCTATTCATTCCAATTCTAGGGGCCAAGCCAAATTCAAGTGGGTTTACCACTCCTACAGGAGGAGCAGAGAGACTAAGCAGATCTGTTAGATATCCAACACCTAGCCGTAGTTCTTACTGGGCCCTTGTACAGGAGGAGTAACGCGCACCCCTCAGAAGTACTTAAGAAGTGGAACGTGGAGCAGGAATCATGGGTAATTGTCGCAGATGGCCAAGCCGAACTGCTTCACCTGTGCAAAGCAGCGCTGGGACGGGAGAAGAAATGGAGCGCCACCCTGTGGGGCACAATGGCCGAGTCTGTTCTGACTCCCTGATGAAGAATCCCTCACCGCTTCCAGACATCCATCACCCGCCCGTCCTGACCCTTCCCAACCCAAGCCCAGTGGCAGTGCTCTTTCTGGAGCTGAGCTCAGACTGATTTGCACCCCACCACCGTCACAGCCCCCCACCCAGCAAAGGCTGGTGGGCCTTATTTTTTTGCACTACTGCAGCAGCCCTCCCTTTTCTCTGCGTACTCATCAAAGTTGGATGACATAAGTTTCCCACTCACCCCGAATGGGCATGGTGACCCGCTCTGTGTAACAGAGGCTGGCAGTTACAGTGGGCTCAGTCCCAAACCTGTCTTGTTGTCAGTATTAGACCAACAGCACATACCTTCCCCCACCTGGGATGGAGAGAGATACAGCACCTGTGCAGAAGCATAGGAAGGGCTGTGTAGCACTTACTCATCCTCTCCCGTTTCCTGTCATCCTTCCTGCAGATGAAATTAGGAGCCCCCCTTTAAACGGACGCCTTTTCATTGTCCCCCCATCCCCACCCTCCTCCCCAGCCTCTTTTGCTAAGCACCCTAGCTCTCTTACCCACCTCACTCACCTCTGCGTGGGTTTGTCCCAAGTTTGGCCCAGGAACTTTGAAACCAAATTGGGATCCAGGCCTCTCCCTTGTGAGACAAGGCTGGCCATAACTGCCCTCTAGAGTGGCGCCACCGAATGAATGTGAAAGGCAAAGCAGCAGCAGCAACCGGAACAAGAGACTTGATCGCGAGAATGTAGAGGATGCAAGTGAGGAAGGAAGCATGGGGACGGAGACGAACGCTGACTGGTGGCTGGTTGTAGAGACGGACTTTAACACGCACTCAGAGGAAGGGGGGTGGAGGAATATGTACGCTCTCCCCTTCAGTTCCTACAACAGCCGCACATGAGCCCCCACTCCCATGCCAGCTGAGACGCCAAATGTCCCAATTCAGCTCCCTCGAAAAAGGATAACCTCCACTTTTCCCATGGGGAGGATCAGGAAGAGATCCATTCCAGAGGTGCAGGTTTGGAATTCCACCACGTCTTTGCGAAAGAACTGAAAAGCAGGGGAAAAAAAGAAAACGAAAAAAAAACATTGACATCCTTTCTTCTTGCGAGCGGACCGGGTATGTGTGTGTGTGACAGTCGGGGTTACGATGCTGCTTTACATTCTGAGTCTGATTTAGATTAAGAAAAAAAAAGATATATGGAATGATTATAAATCCATCAAACAAAATGAAAAGAGATGACTTTAAAAAAAGACTCCTAAATAAAATTATTGGAGATTTTTCATTTTATCATTTTTCTTATTTTTCTGTTGGGTTTTTTTGATGCTTAAACTGCTCTGTGTAAAAGAGGTAAAAAAACAACAGCTGTAGTCACTTTTTGACCATGCGTGCAGTGTAACATAGAAACGATTTCACTTCTTTTTCACATCTATAGTTTGTATTGATAAGCCAACTGATCTGTTTGTCTGTTTGTCTGTCTGCGTGTCTGTCCGGTTGTCCGTCCCCTCTTATCAGGAGGAATTTACAAAACCAACAAAACAGGAATTTCTTTTTTATATGTTTGTTTTTTTTATGAAATACAACTTTGGAGAAAAAAAAACACAAACAGGAAAAATGATGCAAAAGAAACTGAAAATACAAAAAAAAAACTGAAACACAATCTCGTCATACCTCACTCAACAAAAAAAACTCAAAGGAACTTGGGAGGAGTCATATTTTGCAGGCACATGTGAAAGTTCAGCGATGCATATATAGATTTAAAAACAAATGTATATGTTAAGATAATATGTGCTTGTGTGTACGCATCAGTAGAAGTTACAAAAGGACTCGCCCCTCAATCTGTGGTGCTTCTCTATCGTATTGATTTGGTTCTCAGATGAGCAGAGGTGCAAAGGAAAACCGGAGAAAAGGTCTTGGGACTCAGACAGCAAACTCAAAACTCAAAATGTGAACGGCCCACAGACTCAGGGGTGATGACCTTTGTAATGGCTGAGTGTTTTATGGTATTGAATGTAGCTGACAGGAGGGGGCTGGACCTGAGCCCGGCACCCACAACCTAACTTCCACACACCAGCAGAAATGATAGTGGTGTCACACAGAGGTTACAAACAACCAAGGAAACTGAGAGTGTATATATATATATATATATATATATATACATACATATATATATATATATATTTGTAATATATATATATATATATATTGCCCATTTGCAAGGTGCAATACTATGTTATGTATTTTGTATGTTTTCTGTGTTGTTTTTATTTTCATTTCATTCTATGTTTAATTTTGGCCATAACCAAGGATGTAAATACGAAAACAGAAAACACTCAAGATCTATTGCAAAGTCAGTGTCTCCGCTCCCCCATCCCGCTGTCATGTAGGACGTTAGCAAGGCAAAGTAACGCGTGTTCCGCTTCTCACATTTGTACGCGTGCGCGCTCTCTCGCGTGCATGCAGATCCACATTCAGAAAGTGCTCCGTGATATTAATCATGAACCCTGTGCCTCCTCTTGTTTGCAAAGAGATGTTTGTATCCCTCATTTTCTCATGATGCGCCAGACGCGAATGCCTCGAAATGTGTGTGTGTGTGCGTGTTCACCTGTGGAATCCGATTCAGTTCTTCCACACTATTTATGTGAGTGCTGCCAGCAGCTACAGAGGCTGAAGGTCAGGAGGGCAGTGTTTGTTTGTTTTTTTTAATCTGAGCAAGTTATTATTTGCGGTGAATGTGAGCTGACCTGGCTGCTACACACCCACATTATAGTTGGAAAGGTCCCAGTTGGATTCCCTCGTTTGTCCACAAGCCCAAAGTGTCCCAGAAGCCAGCCTTAAAATACTTGTTGACACAGAGTCGTCAATTACAGCCGGACCCGTTTACAGCCGGGTCTCGTAAAGCCCCCACTTACCCATGTCATTTCCACTTAGCCACATACATGCATCTCTATTTGTCAGATGGAAAAACAAAAATTGACCTCGGGCTAGTTTTTCCCAGGCTATGTGCACATGATGCTCTGCACAGAGGCTGATTAAAAACCTGCTAAAATATCCAAACACAAACAGAAACGACGCAGTTGGTTGACAACAAGCCAGGCGTAGTTTTCCAGGCTGGCTCCGTGGGGCCTTTGAGCTCATCCCTCCATGGATGTTCTGTTATGATGATCCTGGTTTATTCTCGCATGTCAACACATTGGACAAGGGTGGAGATTTGTCTGTGACGTTTTTTTTTGGGGGGGGGGTGTGTTATGGTTATGTTTGTTCCCCTCCATGCCAAATGTAGTTTGTGAAAACATGCAAGTAGCAAGACGTCTATGCAATTCCCTCCAAAACACAGGCTCGCTGGAACAGCAACCAGCCACTTTTTCTTATAAAATCCAATTCTGCCCGGCTCGAAATTCCAGAGGTTTTTTTGCTTGACCTTTGACCCTTGCTACTTTGTGTGGGCGGGGGTCCGGATTGCCCGGGTGAGCTGGCCAGGAGCCCAGCTGAGCCCCAGCTGGTGCTCAGCGTCAGTGTCTCTCTTTGTGGTAGTCCTGGTCCCAGAGAACATGTGGGAGGGGGGGTGTTGGGGATGTTGTGGAGAACAAGGATTCTATGAGATGTGTTGTTTCCTGTAAACTGCTCAAAAGGTGGTGTGTGTGTATGTTTTTGTGTGTCGTTGTGGTGTTTGGGTACTATTTACATCTAACTTCATGCAGTGCTCTCATTGTGCGGTGGGTTGAATGTTCTCGTATTCCAAGAGTTAGTCAAGCCCCTAATTTGAAATAATGTGAGTGAAGCTTTAATTTTTTTTTATCCTACGACCAAGTAAATGTAACATTAGAAGGTGGTGGTTGATGTTCATCCGGGGGAATGTACAGCAAACAGCATCGACTCATTTGACTCATTGCGTTTGAGGTGGTGAGGAAAACGATTTGACCTGATTTCCAATCAGACTTAAAAAATAAAAAAATAAAAAAATCTAAATTAAAATCAACCCGGAGGAGATGAACACCCACAACCTGTTGACCATCACTTGTACGTGAGCACTTAAACGAAAAGCACTTTGAATGGCCCGAACCAACCCGCGCTAATAATTGCGACAAAATAAAAATGACGAAATTGCACCCGAACCAGATGCCTTTTGCACCAGTTAACCTTTTTGTTTTAATTAGCTGAACCCAGGAATTATCGGCGTCGCAGCCTTTTAACCAGCGACAGTTAATGACTAATTAAAAAAAAGTTTACAATTATTTTTTAATTAAAGTGCAATAAGTGAGTGAGTGAACCTTTTCCTGTATTTCTCGTCTCATCCCATCTTGTTTATACGTTTGTAGGGAAACGATAATTCGATGATTGCTTTTAAAAATGTACCCACCCATGAGAGCACTGGCTTAGACCCACTCCAGACACACACACAGACACACACAGACACACACACAGACACGAACATGCACACATTCAAACACAGACCACTTTTTGTGACTGGGTAAAGGAAGCTATTGAAGGATTCTCTCAGGTAAAAGAACATTTTCTAATAAATGATGATGAACCTTAGAGGAAAAACCTTTTCTAGCTCATCTTTTTCTTTTTGTCTTCTCAATTTACAATCAGCACTGTTCCGTTATTTCCGTCCGGCGTTCCGTCCTGGACAAGTGTCCGGATGAGCACGATGTAGACGTCCAGGTGTCACACACTGACCCTGTGTCTACCTCACAATGCCCTCACTGCTTTCTCGACCCGAAATGAAAACACATTTCCTCACCTGTGGAAGTGGGAGAGTGATGCGATGTATGTGCGCGCCTGTGAGTTGTGTTTGTTTGTGTTTAGTTCTGTGCTGTACCAAGCCCATTTCCGCCCAGGAAAATAAATAAATAAAATAAAATAAAATAAATGAAATGTGTTGAATCAGCAAAGTAAAAAAATTACAGGTCAAGTCAAACTGATTACTGTTGTTGAAATCTATGATTGGGACATTTTTAATTAATAACAATATTATAATGCAGAAAAAAATGATAGCCGTTATCTGTTCATTAAAGAAAGGCAATGACCAGTGATCACGCACTTATCCACTCACAGTCGAATGAGTTCAGATGATTTCTCTTGACAGTTTAGTCCTGTGTTCCGGTTGGAAATGGGCTGTCGTACCACTGTTTATTATTTTTGCATGTGATCTTTAAAGAAAAAAAAAATCACATTTTCTCATAAACACAAGCCAGAGTATAGAGAAGAGAAACCCAGTGCTTACTGTCAGTAATACACTGGTACACATATACATATACATATACATACAGCACTACATGGCTTATTGTTCCTGCCGGGCTTCGTTCTTCCATCCACAGGCGTCTTCTGTTCCAGTGTGCTTACTGTAAAGCTCGGTGATGTGGTGAAAGGTTGGCTCGGCAAAAAAAAGAAAAGACAACAACAACAAAAAAAAGCAAGGCCGTGCATGAACGGATGGGTGAAAAATTAAAGGACCAATTCAAATAAATTGGAGCAGGGACAATAAAGGGTTAAAATTCAGTTCAGTCCCAGCTAATTCTAATTTTTCCGTCTTTTATCAAGAAGAGGAGAAGATGTAAAGGTCTCGGAGGGAGCTTTTTTTTCTTAAAGACGCCCGATACAGCTCGCTGCAGAGTTCAGTGGTGCAAAAGCTTCATAAAACCTTCATTATTTATTTTATTTTTTTGGCCTTTAATGATTCACCCGTCTGTATAAAGCTGTGCGCATGTGAATGTCTGCATCCGTGTCCATGCGAGAGAACCGCGGTTTGGTGCGTGTCGGCATCTGCACTGATTCCTGAATCGACCCACTCCACTACCCCTCCCATCCCACTCCCCCCGCACCCAGAAAAGCACCTTTTCAGGCCGCAGGACGTGCCGGACGTCTGTGTAACAGAGTCCTGTCCCAGACTTGTGCTCCTTTGAGGAATGTAACTAATATATTGTTCAGCGGGTTGAGGGGACAGAGGTTCGGAGGCGGAGGAGTCGGGGGTGGGGTGGTCGGGTGGGGGACCTGGGAACCGTTTGTACTTCAGTGGTGGGGTTGTAGGGGACGGAAGTAGAAATGCAGGCGTGGGCTCGATTTCAATGCGTGAAAACAAAAGGCCAGGCTCTTGCTGCCTGAATCGAGCCAATTTCTGCTGCACCCGCAGTTCAAACCTCTGCTGTTGCGTTCCTCTTTCCAAGTGATGGCCTTATCGATTTGCTTTGGTTACATAGTGTGTTTCATAGGGCACTGGAGGGTTTATTATGTCGACTCGCACTCAGAAAAATGCATGTGGAGTTAGATCTCTGGTGTAGAGTGGATTAGTGTGGTGGGTGGTAGCGGCTGAGGACTCCCCGGGGTCATGTTTAGGTTATTGCTGCGCATGATATTAAATGACTGAATCCAAGCCAGGGCCTCCCTCTGTGACCACATTAGAGCGACAACAAACCCCAGTAGAGAATATTTAAGCCCAAATCCTCTCATTGGGCACCGTTAATGTTTATAGAAATGGTGAATGGGATAACGTGGTTGATTAGGAGGTGTAGTGTCAGAATAGCTGTGCTGAACATTAGAACATATGAGGTCGTCGTTCATTGATGTGGTTACGACACGTTCTGAAGGTCTTGAGGTGGGCATTGAAATCCAAAGACGGAGCAAGGAGCGTCTCTAGGTGGCGGTGTGGTGTCGACTTGCTCTTGCGTGCTGCTCGGACTATCTTAAAGGGGGGTCGGGGGGGGGGGGGGGGGGGGGGTATTTTTGTAAACGGGTGGGAAGTGACATGCCCAGACAGCTAAGAATGTAAACAGACGAGCCGGTTTATTATTGTCTATCAATCAGAAGTATGAATCAGAGATCAGACGGATAGCTGGAATTGTAGTGCAGTTTGGGGAGAGCTGTGCTTATATGAGGGGGAAATATGCAAAAATAAATAAATCAATAAATAAATAGATAAAGGTTTTGAATTGGTTCAGAACTGCTCAGGTCTTGAAGGGTGCTTTCTGTCCGCTTTCTTTCGGCCCTGTGCTCTTGGTGCACCGTGTCTCCTTCATTGTGTCCAAGCCGCTTCACCAGCACCAGCAAATCACCACCAACCAGCCCTGAAAGGCCTCATGTCCACTGGGATCATCTTTACTGTGGGGGCCGTGCTGCATGTACAGAAAGCGTAGCATGCCTATAGTATGTTGTTCTTTAAAACTTAGCGGAAAGCATCACCGTGCTTTTCCCGTCAGTGGTGGACGTCTTGTATGGAGCAGTTGGTACCAGTAGATGTTTCAGTGTCCAACTCTGTTTCTAGATGGCGTTATGTTGTATAATGTGTCTGTTTTCACTCTTTCACTATCCACCATCCGAAGCTCATGAAACGATTCTGTATATGCGAACATGTGGACTATTATTAGCACTGGTAACATGTGGGGAATTTAATTTTGCGCGATTTAACCAGTTCCAGGTTTAAGAGCTTGACTATACATTTAACCGCAGCAGCTTTTGCAAACGCCGCGTGTTCAGACATCTGTGCAAATTCAACCAACCAACAGACGTTTGTCAATGCAAATCTATCTCGGGGTTCATTGTTCATTTTTTGTCTTTTTACTATGTTTTTTTTGTAATCGCCGCCTTTCGTCTTGAAATTCCTCACGGACCCTGTCCAGCCTGCTCAGTATAATTTATGACAATGGAAATATTACTAAACCAGCAGTAGATATTATACACAGTATACAAAAAGAAAAAAACATACACAAATGAAATCTGACTTTTGTATCACTTCAAGAGTTCCTTGCTTCACTGTGACTGAAGATAGCCTGGAAACCAGACCAATCAGAAAGCCACCCCCCCCATCCCCCCAACCCCCCACCCCCCAGTGTAGGTAATGATTGACCTACATTGAGATGGGTTTAGTTCAGTAACTGTGGCGCGCCCCATTGTTGGTTTCTTGTCCGTTGAGTGCGTGATGAGAAGAGAGAGAATTATATTAGCCGATGGCGTATTTTCTCCGACAGAACAAATAACTGCCGCACGCTCTCACCTGTTTACATGTTTTCTGTGACTCTGGGCTTTGTCGCGCGTGTCGACAAAATGAATTGGGAGGTTTCAGACCCATTCACAAGTGCACATTGGTCTCGTGTTGGCCAGGCTCGGCTGCAGAGGAACGCCACGCTCTGCAGACACTCAGGGGTCACGACCTGCCCGGTCAGGGTCAGGGATAGTGTGGAAGGTGCCAAAGATGGGAGATGAGTTTGGTTTTGTCAGTTGTGTTGAAAGCGAAGCTCTGTGTGCAAACTGCAAAGCAGGCCAAGTCTTAATGGTCTCTGGAGACAGCTGAGGGGACGAAACGAGGGCGTCCACTGTCCTGATCCAGGACGTCCACTGTTTTATATTGTACCTGTGTCTTTTGAAACCAGACGTATACCAGATGTATAGAATTTAAAAAGAAAAAACAATATGGCAACATCACATGGTCTATATATATATATATATATATCCATATGTAATGTCTACACTTAGAGCAGGAGTGTGCAGCGTGCCCCCCTCCCACCCCACCTTATAGGTCGCTGAGAAGGTTGCCTAGTAACCCATGTCCTGGATCAGAGCAGGGACTGTGTCATGCTAGAGGAAGATTTCCAGAGAATATGAGAAGCCACAGAGAATAAAATCCAGATGTAAACATTGCAGGTATGATCACCCTATGATGAAGTCTGCTGTGAAACCATAGGCAGAGTGCACAGTATGCAGGGAAACGCATGGCCATTGACTGTACAGAGAGAAGGCTCTATCCAGATGTGTCAGATAGTCATATATATAATCAGGGTAACGCAAAGAGTAGCAGAAACTATTTAACAATTTAACAATATGTGCGGTTTGTGTTGTTCCCCCTGTGATGTGTGGTGCAGGGCGACGCAGACAGGTGTATGAACTGAATAGAAACCAGGTCTCGCTCTTTACCTCTGTTTCTCGTACTTATCTCTCAGATGATGTAACGTCACAGGAATGCAACGCAAAGGAACAATATTCAGGAGTCATTCCCATGAAGCACAGGGGCAAGCTAACATGCAAGGACACACACACACACACACATACATACACACCGTTGAGCTTTAGAGGCAACACTCCGGGTTCGAATACACTCAGATTCACTCAGACACACATATGCGCAGGAAACCTCCGAATATCTACTGTGATCTCCTCTCACACCACCCACACCGACCCCCCCACCCTCACCTGGACCTGTCCGCCCGCCGATGACCCAATCCCCAGCTTTTCCCGAGCACCCAGAATCCCCCCCGTCTACCGCCACCGCCTCCTCCTCTTCCCAATGTGAGTCCACCGGGTGGTGTGTTGTCAGGTTTTTGTGGTGGGCTGCTTACGACAGGTCCAGACAATCAGCGTTTGTAAATGTCAATTGTGTGATTTTCAAATCTTTGTTTATGGTCAGGGTTTTAAAGGAAGATATTTTTATGGTAATTGTCGCTGGTCTATTTTACAATATATTTATGTAATAAATCTGTGACTAAACTGACATCTCACTGGCTCTTTGGTTTGTTATTGGCTCTCCGTTCCTCAGCCAGCTGGAAGGTTTTCTTTAATGGACTAATAAACTAAACCAACAAAACCCCCCTCTCTCTCCTGTTATCACTTCATTGTCTCTTTGTGATGTGCAGATGTGTCAATTGTTTTCTTCGTTTCAGAAAATCGATGAAAAACGTATCATCAGCACGACAGAATAGACAGTTATAGATGTATATACAGGGGGTCCTCGAGTTACGACGGAGATCCGTTCCTGAGAATGTGTCGTAACCGAATTTCGACGTTAGTCGGAACATACATTCATTGTGCCATTGTGCATTACATTGTGCCACTAGATGTCACTATAACACCACCCTACAATAAGAGTTTACTATGGTGAATTGCCTTTTGTCACTGTAGGGGTTGATATCGCGAGTGTAATGAGCATTTCCTTTAGATTTCTGATATCAAACTGAGAATGTGTCGTAACCGAATTTCGACGTTAGTCGGAACATACATTAATTGTGCCATTGTGCATTAAATTGTGCCACTAGATGTCACTATAACACCACCCTACAATAAGAGTTTACTATGGTGAATTGCCTTTTGTCACTGTAGGGGTTGATATCGCGAGTGTAATGAGCATTTCCTTTAGATTTCTGATATCAAACCCCCCAACCCCACGCTGAGAGACAGAGAGAGCGCTCACCAACTAGTTCCCGAAAACAACGTATCTCGCGACCGTCGTAACACGAGGACCCCCTGTATTTTTAATACAGATACATTATAGCGATGTTTATTGACATTGCGAGTGATAATGGACTGTTTGCTTGACCAGTTTGGAAAGTGACAGTACATTAGCATCGCAACCACACTTAAAGATGCTGTGCAGCCTTGACACAGGTTTCGGTAATAAACGATGAAAATGCAAATGTCCCCGTGTACTATAATCCAACATTAGCACTTAATCCTACTTAAATTGAGCGCCGCTCTGTTTGCCAGCAGTATGGGAGCACCACCCTTTGCTGGAATATATTTGCATAATTGGAGAAGAGAGCTCTTTACAGTGAGGATGTTAAGTCAGTGTGCTGAATTAGTGGCTAAATGAGGAGTAAACAAGGTTTGTTCGGTCGAATCAGTGTCAGAGAGACGGGCGGCGGGTGGTGGGCGCCGCTCAGTTGATCAGCACATGTCACAGAGAGTGGACAGTTTGGATCAGCGGTAGCAGCTCGGCACGTTGGAAAGCCTGCCATCAGCTGCTGTGTGACAACTTAAAGGACGATTCCAAGGGGCCCCCAAAAAATAGGAGAGCATATATACTCTCTGCGCAGGGGGGCCCAATTGGATTTTTGTCATTTCTGGCGGTGCCCCTGATTACAACAATGTTGATGTTACAGGTTGATGTGACCGTCAACATGCAAATAAGTTGGACTTCACTGGCCACTCCACTGCGTGTGGAGTCAGGAATGGCATGATGCTGCCATGCTGTGCAGGAGGACGAGTCTGGACCTGAACGCTCTGCTCTGACGTGTGAGAAGTTTGGAATCGGGTGTTTGGGTTTTGGTTTGATTAGTTGGAGCAGGTTCGGGTGGATCTTCTCAAATGAAGTTGTGGGTGGGAGCTGTTGTGGTGGCTGTGAGCTCACAAAGGCAGCTTTTTCGCCAGCCAATGCCTCGGCGGCTATTTGGATCATAGCCCAGCCCCTTCGGATCACCCTCCCCCTTTTTCCTTCCTCTCTCTCTCACTCTCTCTCACACACACACACAGCTTCCATGCTCCATGCTCTGTCATAGCAGGAATTTTCCACTCAGGAGCTGCAGGAGAACACTGCAGGAGAAGGCTGCAGCCAGCTGCGCTGTCAGTTGCAGTATACACTCCAGTCTCATCGACTCTTTGCAGACGCCCGTCTTCTTCCAAGCCGCGTTGCCCTGGCTATCCTCATGTGCATAGCTCCACGCATGCACACAACCACATGCTACACCAAAACCACACTCCCCATGGTGTGTGCACGTTGGCCTGCAGCGAAATGCATCCATTTGTACGTGTGCGTTGTCCTAATGCGAACGTAAACATGTGGCTGCTGTACACTGTGTACAAGGACAGTGGAGCAGTGGGACGTACTGTAAATCCAAGTGCTGGGACCCAGGGGAGGTGGGAGAGACCTGGTATACCCCCACCCCCCCCCACCCGCCCTTCTCTTTTCTCATCTCTCCATCCCCTCTCGCCGTCGCTCTTCATAAGCGCCTCTTCTGTCAGGGACATCAAGTACGGCTATGTACCAGTACTGTGTGTTCTGTGTACGTTAGAGGCCTCTTGAGTAAGTGTGAAGGAGCTATTTTTTTTTAGAAACCTAGCTTGGATCTACAGCGGCGTGTGTAAAATAAACAGATCTTATATAAGTCTTGACATCTGCCACCTATTTTTAACATCTTGTCCCTGGAGGTCTTTACACTACATACCCCTATATAACCTCACATGGCCAAAACCTGTTATGGAGTCTATATGTTCCGTGTCTGGGGATGTTTCTCATGGTTTGAGTTAGGGCCCTTTTCTCTAATTGAAACAATTCTTAAAAGACTTGTTCATCATTCTGGGAAACACACTGTGTTTTTTTTTTTTTTTTTCTTCCTCTCTCTTACAGTTGAAAGGGAAGATTGTTATTCATATCCACAACAGATGAAACCAGGGCCTGGAGGATACGACATGAACATAAAGACAGACAGCGGGAGGAAATAGCTCTCTGTTATGATCCAATACACCATCACACACACACACACACACACACACACACACACACCTCTGACACCCACAGGGTGTTTGTCACACTACATGTATGGAGTAACTACTTTTTGACAAACAACAATTATCTGTCCATGTCTCTCACTCCAGGACCCGGATACATTGTGTTAGGCTTTTATATCTTAATTGAACCCAGACATTATACTGTGTGAATACTGTATGGTTGTTTGTCTCTATACGCTGACCTGTAATGACCTGTCCAGGGCGTACCCTGCCTCTTGTGGTGTACTGTATATACGTGGTAGATATTGGATGATTTGCATATAATGAAATTTAGTCAATAACGTGTTTCCAGTTTTTTTTCCAAATTCATTTTCCTGAGCTAAGACTGTACCCAAATGTTCTACAGCTGAAATGATTCCAGAATTGTGTTTTTATAGTACTAGGTTGGGAAACACATGGGTAAAATACATTGACTTGGATTATGAATTCATTGCATTCTTACTTTCCTTTCTCACTGTTACAGATGTTGGGTAAAGTGAATATGGTAATCATATGGTAATCATGCAAGAACTAATAAAAGTTTCTGAGCTAGTTAGTATGAGGTTGTGATTAGATGCGAACTAGCTTTCACAGATGGATAATGTAAGGGCCCACAGAACAGAAAACATGAAATCAATATAAAGCACAAAATCAGGTCAAATCTGCAAAAATGTGTATTTAACATTTCAAAACCCAACAGGTCAAATTAAACACAGAGTGTTTCTGTTTTCACTTTGTGTGAAACTAACATATGGTGATTTTGGGTAAAAGTGGACATTGTTTCCCAAATCTCTCTTTTGACTGTGAATGTTATGATGTTTTATAAATACAGTGAACCTGCCGAAAACTTATTTTAAAGTTTTGTCTAATGTAAGTTCGTCATCCTGCTTGAGTGGGACACTTACTTCTGCATTAAAACTTATAATACGTGAGCGCACGCTACACTAAATATTTATTCACATATATATTTTATTTCCCCTCCCTTCTCTCTCTAAGTGCTTGTCATTTTCTGTAGGCTGATTTATATGAAGCTTATCCACCACAGGTCTGTATATTTGTATGTAGTTAATGCAATGTAATGTTAATGTGAACATATTTATGTGTAGGTTTGACGCTTAAAAGTCCCACTCAACCTAAAATCCTCTGTCTCACATGATCTCATAGTTCATTTAACTGGGGCGATGCTCTAAATTTCCTTTAAATACTTAACAATATAAGTCTTTACTATTTTTTGTCGTTATACAATGTTTTAATATATTTTAAGAAATTAACAGTAAGGGTTGTGTTGTGTAATAGTAAGACTGACATCAGTGAATTGTCATAGTGTCAATGTCAATGTCAGAAAGTTTGAAATCTAGCGCCATCGTGTGTTGAAAAAGGGGAAAGGGCTATACAGTACTATGTATTTCTGTGAAAAGGCGCAGGTGGAAGTTGCGTAAAATCATTACGTCTGCTGTCGTTTTTTTTTTATGATCGGCTTTTTATGATCAGTGAATGATTTTCCTTTGAACTCGTGATCATGAGTATGGTCATAATAAAACATAAAACAGCGCCACTCCAATTTTTATTCCATTCAATTTTATTCCCTCCAGTAATTTACATTACCACTACTATTTAGCAGTCCCTTGGCAATAAGCTTGACAACAAAAAGAACAAAAAGAAAACAAAAAGAATCATCTGAGGAAGCATCTTTGTTCCCAAAGCAACTTCCTGAACGACAAAAACAAAGTTTCAAAGTCTGTTGAAGAGTAAGAGGTGTATTGTGTAATATGAGGAATGATCGCTGTCTAGTAATTGTATCAACATCAGGCTGAAAGTATTATGTCAGAATGGTTGAAATGTAGCGCCATCGTGTGTTGAAGAGGAGGGAAGGACTACACTACGTATTTCCGTTCAAGTGCGGAAGTGGAAGTTGCATGAAACCAATATGTCTGCTGTCGTTAAACTGATATGAACAAAAACACGACTCGTGGATAATGGCAGACGTTGGAGTTGACGAGTTATCGCAGCTTGAATTTTTATCTTTGGTGTCCAAAGTCTGTACGGAACTTGACAACCATCTTGGAATAAGCGACAAAGACTTAGGTGTGTATCTAGTAGCGAAGAACAGCTACCTGTAACGCGACACCTTAGCTAACTAGCTATTTTATGCTAAATAGTGGTTGATAATCGGCCAGTCTTGGTTCTTTAGGTAGTAAAGTGACATGTTCTTCTTAGGTGAAGTCCTTCCTGGACTGTTTTCTTAAACCATTGTTACATTTATAAACTAATGGCATCCCCGCATTGTTGCGTTTTGTTCAATTTTCTAAAGTCGGGGTGTTACGTCCTGTTCAGATCAGTGTTAATTTCCAATATCTTTTTTTCGCAGCTGAATTTGTCATCCATCTCGCTGAAAAACAGCCGTCCTTTGATGGATTTAAAGCTGTTCTGCTCCAAAATGGAGCTGAATTCACAGTAAGTCCGTCATATAAAGCAGCATTAACACACAGTGAAAATGTAAGCTAGCAGCTAACTCGTTTAGTTAATGGATCATCATTGTTTTGTTCTGGTATGGTGTTTCTATTGCAGGATTCTCTCATCAGTAATTTGCTCAGGCTCATTCAGACAATGCGACCACCATCCAAGGCATCCACAAGTAAAGGTAACTTATTAATGTAAAGACACATACTTGAGGTGTAATATTTTATTTCAGTAGCGTTTGGTATACAAATTTTTGGTTTCTTGTGTTGAACACAAAAGATACAGTGCGGTCTTCCTTTAAATATGCTATGCTTTGTGATCCAGTGCTAAGTAATTTATATCCCTCCATTTGCAGCTTGTGAGGATTTGGTCAAGCCGAAGACAGAAAAGGAAAAATTGATGGAGATGTTTCCTGCTCTATGTAGACCAAACGATCCAGCTCCAATGGTATGTGGCTTTATCACATTATTTGAATTTAATATAGGTGGTATCAGGTTACCTTTGAACACCATAACTGTCACCTGATAGATGAGTGACTTTTTTCATTTCTTTTTGTTGGGCGGACTCCCTCAGAAACTACTTGATGAAGATGATGTGAAAGTAGCGGCTGATGCCATGAAAGAACTAGAGATGTTTAAGCCCAGCATCAGTGGGACAGATTCAAAAAGCAGCAAAAGCAGGTAAGAGCACTGAGGGCACAGGTTATGTTTAAAGTTTTTCCACTTGAAAATGAAGTTGCATGCAGATGGAAATGGTTTAGATAATGTTGAAAATGCTAGTACTAATACTAGGGCATTGGTGAGTATGTAAGTGTATGCACAGATCTGACTAATCTTAAAAGCATGGATAAAACTGCAATTTTCTTTTCCAGAAAATCAATTCTTCTTTGTCACTTTAAAACAGCAGTTGACTTTGCTGCCACTGTCAAATATTGTTTTTGCAAGAAAAAAATCCGCTTATGTCGTGTTAGCCAGAAATTACTCAAATGTCCACAATTTGGAAATATCTCATGCTGGAAAGTCTCTCAAGAACTTAAGTAGAACAGTGATATATATCACATGAAAGATCTGTTTTGAATGTGGCATTGGTGTTCCCTGTTACAACACAAGCAACCACTTGGAACATTTAGAGAACATTATTTTGCATGTAAATAATTTTAGGAAATAAATTTAGGAAATAACTGAACCCACCAGATATGCTCTTTGCTATGATGTTTGTTATATTAAACATGACAACAGAGGTTTGAGATGTTTACGTGTATGTATCACTTATTCTTGCAGGTCAGAGAAGAGCAGACGCCACAGCCGAAGTCGCAGCAGAAGCAGAGAAAGAGACAGGCACAGGGATAGGGACAGGGATAGGGATCGGGATAGGGACAGGGACAGAAAGAGAAGACACCGTTCTCGATCACGTTCCAGATCCAGGTCTCGTTCCAGAGACCGTGATCGACAGAGAGATAAAGACAGAGATCGTGGCAAAAGAAGGGACAAATCTTCCCGCAGGTCTGAGCGTTCACCTAGCCCCAGAAAAGACCAAGATAGGGACTCTGACCGCTGGAAAGACAAGCATGTCGACCGCCCACCACCAGAGGAGCCTTCTGTTGGTGACATTTATAATGGCAAAGTCACCAGCATCATGCAGTTTGGATGCTTTGTTCAGCTTGAAGGTTTAAGGTCAGTATGACGTGATCATAGCGCTAATAATACAGCTTTAACATAACTTGGGAGTAGCGTCTGGTTTTTAATGGAAAACTGGAGTGTGAATGCTGATGCAGCATTCACACGAATGAACGAATGCAACTACTCATGTCTGAACTTGGGTCATATCGGCATCACTGTGATTTTAGCAAGGCTTCATCAAGAATATTAAATCAGGAAGGAGTTGTACTTTTCTGTCTGTCAAACTGGTGTAAACATTAACTGTGTTGTGGTTGCCTTTGTGTAGGAAACGATGGGAGGGACTGGTCCACATTTCGGAGCTGCGTAGAGAGGGCCGAGTGGCCAACGTGGCTGATGTTGTCAGCAAATGCCAAAGGGTCAAAGTCAAGGTGCTCTCATTCACTGGCTCTAAAACCAGCCTCAGTATGAAGGTAAGAAAACATTCAGCAAAAACAGTTTCCATGCTGTTATTCCTTCCATTGTGAACCTGTCAATTTTCTAATCTTTTATTGCTGTCCATGTCAGGATGTGGACCAGGAGACCGGCGAAGACCTGAACCCCAACAGGAGAAGGAATGTTGGCCCAGATGGAGGAGAGGAGATCTCTATGAGGAATCCTGACCGCCCAAGCAATCTGAACTTGGGCCATGCCCCTGAGCTGGAGCAGGATGACACACTGGAACGCAAGAGGCTCACTAAGATCTCTGATCCAGAAAAGTGGGAAATCAAACAGGTGGGCTTGTACAGGAAATATCTCAGCACACAATCTGCAAACAAATGCAATGAAAACACTGACTCGCCCCGATTGTTTGCTCACAGATGATCGCTGCCAATGTCCTGTCAAAAGAAGAGTTCCCTGACTTTGACGATGAGACGGGGATTCTTCCTAAAGTTGACGATGAGGAGGGTAAGAGACGGTTCCACGCTCCTATCACACAATCAGTCACAGAATAACATGAAAAGATTGTAGCACTGCAGTCACAGTTTTATTAGATGCTCTTAAATATTTGATTGAATGTTTTTTATTATTGATTTTATTCAGATGAAGACTTGGAAATTGAACTTGTTGAAGAGGAACCTCCATTCCTTAGGGGACACACCAAACAAAGTATGGACATGAGTCCAGTCAAAATTGTCAAGGTATGTCAATTTATTGTAGAGCTGCAGCTATCGATTATTTTTGTAGTCGATTAATCTACCGATTATTTTCTTCGATTCGATTAAACGATTATTTAAATGTACAAAAAAAATTAGCAAAAAAGTGAAAAAGACGTGTCTGAAAATGACAAACAACTCCAGAACCAGCTGAAACAACAACCACAAAAAGTATAAAAGTTAAAGGACGTATAAAACATATCAACTGTACATAGAAATAATAACAACAGTAGCGTCGTACCACACTGGATGCACTGTACTGTATTTTCTTTTTCGTCTTTGTGCTCACACACTTGAGACAGTTCTTGCCTTTCCGTCCTCATCTCTTCTGAGGTTCGCTACATGTTGTTTGTGGCAATCCTGTCATAGTGTGCGTCACAATAAGCGTCTGTGTGAAACACAACAGCGAAAAATGCTTTTCTAAGATATTAGAATACACACTCAAAGCGACTGCTGTACCTTTTCTCTTATCCCCTAGAATCCAGATGGCTCTCTGTCCCAGGCAGCCATGATGCAGAGTGCTCTGGCTAAGGAAAGACGAGAGCTGAAGCAGGCCGCACGCGAAGCTGAGATGGACTCCATCCCTATGGGCCTCAATAAACACTGGGTCGACCCACTGCCAGACGGTTAGGAAACCATTCAATGTGCACGTTAAGGCGTTTGTAGGTCACAGATAATTTATCAAATCAGAGGATAGCCTTACAAACATCCTCCAACGTTAAATTAGCAGATGGATTCATTTAACTCTTATATTGAAATATATTTACAGTTTTCTCTTTGCTTTTGGCGCGTCAGCTTTAAATATCTTGTTAAATTGAGTTAGCCATGACACGTCGTTCATGACAGAGAACAGTGTCCCTCAGGATTGCTGGTACTGTAGATGGTCATCTTGCTACCTTTAGCCCTCTATCTGTCGCAGTGGCGTAGTATGCCCTCCTTGGGCATAGGTGGTCCTTTAGTGTGAGCAGGATTTTGCCATCACCCTGCAGATTCAGCAGAGACTTTTTAGTTGCAGTATCTCAAACAGATGCTGTTTTTTCTTATTATTAAGCACTGTTATTCCTTTTAACAGCTGATGGTAGGCAGATTGCAGCCAACATGAGAGGCATTGGCATGATGCCCAATGACATCCCAGAGTGGAAGAAACATGCCTTTGGGGGCAACAAGGCCTCGTATGGAAAGAAGACCCAGCTCTCCATCCTGGAGCAGAGGGAGAGTCTGCCCATCTACAAGCTGAAGGAGCAGCTCATTCAGGTCTGTTACAGAACAAATAGATCACTCGAACTCAAACTGGGGCATTTCAGAGGTTTTGTAGGATGTTTCACACATGTTTCTGTGTGATTGAAAACACTGATCATCAAATACCAGATTTAACAAATCTGGTATTTGTAAAATGAGTTTTCTCTCGTTTTTAACAGGGTTGGGTATCGAAGGGGTTTCACTCAGTTTCGGTGCCAAATAAATACGTTCAAACCGGTGCCGGTTCCTAAATGGTATTTAAATCAGTACTTAAACAGACACACACAAATGAGTTTTTATGAAGCTCTCTGCATTTATATTGTTACTTATGTAGTTACCTTTTTTGCTACTGGCTAAACAGCAACATTTCATACTAGGCCTTTAACCAGACAGTTTAATTATAACGCACACTGTATTTCCCCCATTGATTGTCCCGGTTCCATACTTGTACCAATATAAGTTTCAATACCCAACCCTAAGATATTTTTATTTTTTTACAGCACAGCAGTAAAAAAAAACATTGAGGCTGTAATGCAGGTTGTAATATTGTGTACCACTGTTACCAGTTACTAGTTTGTAACTTTTGCTATGTTGTTCTGTCACAGGCTGTTCATGACAACCAGATCCTCATTGTGATTGGAGAGACAGGTTCTGGTAAGACCACACAGATCACTCAGTACCTGGCAGAGGCAGGTTACACCACTCGGGGGAAGATTGGCTGTACGCAGCCTCGTCGTGTAGCCGCCATGTCAGTGGCCAAGAGAGTCTCTGAGGAGTATGGTTGTTGTCTAGGACAAGAAGTGAGTGAATTAGCCCTGATATCATATCAATTTCATAAAAGTAAAAAGACAAAATGCAACTGTGTTTAATCCTTTTCTTGTTCCTGTTGTTGATCAGGTGGGTTACACCATCCGTTTTGAGGACTGCACTAGTCCTGAGACAGTAATCAAGTACATGACAGACGGTATGCTGTTAAGAGAGTGTTTGATCGACTCGGAGTTGGGCCAGTACGCCATTATCATGTTGGACGAGGCTCATGAGAGGACGATCCACACTGACGTTCTCTTTGGCCTGCTCAAGAAGGTGAGCGAGATGAGCACAGGCTTATATATTCATTTTCACACAGTGGAGAGGGCAATGGATGCTGAGTGTTTTTTGTTTGACCTTAGACTGTACAGAAACGCACCGACATGAAGCTGATTGTAACGTCAGCTACGCTGGACGCTGTGAAGTTCTCTCAGTATTTCTACGAAGCTCCCATCTTCACCATCCCAGGCAGAACTTATCCAGTGGAGGTTCTTTACACCAAAGAGCCAGAAACAGACTACCTGGATGCCAGCCTCATCACTGTCATGCAGATCCATCTGACTGAACCTCCAGGTATGGTTTTAAAATCTGATGTGTTCCTCTCACTATCACTGTTATATTTTACATTAGTCCATGTCAACATGCTCTGCCTCACCTGTGTTCAGGTGACATCCTGGTGTTTCTGACTGGACAGGAAGAGATCGACACTGCCTGTGAGATCCTTTATGAGAGAATGAAGTCACTGGGCCCTGATGTTCCTGAGCTGATTATTCTGCCGGTGTATTCTGCCCTGCCCAGTGAGATGCAAACCAGGATCTTTGATCCTGCACCACCAGGCAGCAGAAAGGTGGTGATAGTTTATAGTCTACCAATGTCCACTTCACTATGTGGTAAAATCTAACATGACTAAATTAATGGTGAGTTTGTTGTGCAGGCTTTTCAGCAAATGTGAGCTAACCTTAATTCCCTCTATTTGTGTAGGTGGTCATTGCCACAAACATTGCTGAGACATCTCTGACAATCGATGGAATTTACTATGTCGTAGACCCAGGCTTTGTCAAGCAAAAAGTCTACAACTCTAAGACTGGTATTGACCAACTTGTGGTGACACCCATCTCACAGGTACAGTGTCTTGACATGATATTTCAAATGTATATTAATGTGCTGACATTCATTTTAAACAATCAGTGCAGTTAATAGTTGAATATAATTTCTTTTCTCTTCCCAATATCAGGCCCAGGCCAAGCAGAGGGCAGGTCGAGCTGGTCGAACAGGCCCAGGGAAGTGTTACAGGCTTTACACAGAGAGAGCCTACAGAGATGAGATGCTGACCACCAATGTGCCTGAGATCCAGAGAACCAACTTGGCCAGCACCGTGCTCTCCCTGAAGGTCAGAATTACTCTGTGTCCATTATGCTGGCCCTATGTGTGTACGGCACATAACTGCTGTCTTTGCTATGTCTATTATTTGTCAATTCATAGTTTAGATATTATGGCTGTCATTGCAATAACACATACTGTACGTATCTTCTTTTTTATTGTACTTGTGTTTTCTCCATCAGGCAATGGGTATCAATGACCTACTCTCCTTTGACTTCATGGATGCTCCTCCCATGGAGACTCTGATCACAGCCATGGAGCAGCTCTACACTCTGGGAGCTTTAGATGATGAAGGCCTACTCACAAGACTGGGCAGAAGGGTAAGGAATGTTTTTACTTCCAGATCACATTGATACAATTTACAGATTGAAATATCTAAATAATAATAACTGGGGTTACTTCATCTCTTCTCTCTTGTTCTCTTGTACTACTCTATTGATTATATTGATCTTTTTTTGTTTCAATTGTAGATGGCTGAGTTTCCCCTGGAGCCGATGCTGTGTAAGATGTTGATCATGTCTGTCCATCTGGGCTGCAGTGAGGAGATGCTCACAATTGTGTCAATGCTTTCTGTGCAGAATGTCTTCTATAGGCCTAAGGTAGGCTCAGTACAAAACATTATATATGTGAAACCGAAATGAAAATGTTTGATTCAGAGTTTAAGGTCAAAAATAGAATTATTTTTGTTCAGAGTATTAGAACATTGATTTGTTTGTCACATTGCATGTAAATGAATATATAATTTAACATGTTTTTAAATGTTAATTCATACTGACTGACATGAACCAAGGAGTAAACACTACCGTGTACAGCCGCAAGAGGGCCCTCTAGACTGTAGTGTCAACTACATGTTGCTCCTGTACCATTGAAAAAATTAGCTGAAACATTAACTTAAAACAACTTGAGACAACTGAGGAAAACGGAACACAAACAAAATGCCCCATCAAAAAAACTCCTATTCTGCAGATTACAAACTGTTTTTTCCCTCTTCATTTTGACTGATGCGACTTAAAATCAGGAAAATACAATAATGATAATGCTTATTTGACTTTTTATTTGTTGACATTTGTAGAATTGACCTGATTACCTCATCAGAAGATGGGTCAAAATAACTGAAAAGTTATTTAATTGGAGCTCAGACCAGAACTTCTGTAAAATATAGTCTCTACTTTTTTGTGGGGTACTGTTCATTCGCAGACACAGGGCATGTTTACAAGACGTTTTCAAGAGACAGTGTTTTTGTTGACTGTGTTTGACTTTTTTTTTTGACTTTTTTTTTTTTTTTTTTTTGCTCTTATTCATTCATATTCAACTTACACTTTTTAAAGGACAAGCAGGCTTTGGCTGACCAGAAGAAAGCAAAGTTCCACCAACCTGAGGGTGATCACCTGACTCTGTTGGCTGTGTACAACTCCTGGAAGAACAACAAGTTCTCTAACCCCTGGTGTTATGAGAATTTCATTCAGGCTCGTTCCCTGCGCAGAGCCCAGGACATCCGCAAACAGATGCTTGGGATCATGGACAGGTATGAAGGATATGATAGCATTGAACATGTCATAAATGTCTAGACATAAATGTCTAAAAGTTACATTTCTTATTAACATTCATCACAATGCTTTCTTTGCAGACATAAACTAGATGTGGTCTCTTGTGGAAAAGCCACAGTGCGAGTCCAGAAAGCCATTTGTAGTGGTTTCTTCAGGAATGCAGCCAAAAAGGATCCTCAAGAAGGCTACAGAACCCTTATAGACCAGCAAGTTGTATACATACACCCCTCCAGTGCTCTGTTCAATCGCCAGCCTGAGTGGTATGACAGCACTTCACATTAAAATATTAGACTGACAAAAAAATACTTTTTATCCTTGTTAATGTGAAAATGTATTTCGGAAAACTGTCTTCTAATTTTCAACCTTTCTTTCACACAGGGTTGTGTACCATGAGCTGGTGCTAACCACCAAGGAATATATGCGAGAGGTGACCACTATTGACCCTCGCTGGCTGGTGGAGTTTGCTCCGGCCTTCTTCAAAGTCTCTGACCCCACACGCCTCAGTAAGCAGAAGAAACAACAACGTCTCGAACCTCTGTACAACCGTTATGAGGAGCCCAATGCTTGGAGGATCTCCCGCGCCTTCAGAAGACGTTGATATGTGTGTTGGTACCAATACTGAAGACCGATACATTGTCCTATACTAGCACATAACATGTGATCAAAACCTGCTAATTGACTTTTGTTGTCACAGCTTAATATTCAGCAGTGCATTCACACCTTCTCTTAAATTTGTATGATGTATTTTTCCCACATTAGTTTTTAAATCAACTCTGTTTTGATGTCATTGTTAATATTCAGTGAGGAGACCCTGCAAAATGATGGGCTATTTATTTTGCCACTGTTCATTTGGATTGCATGTAATGTAGAAATTGGGACCTGAATGAAACGTATTGGGACCTTTGTTTTACTCATGATTCAGACCATGTGGATGGAACCTATATTTTATAGAATTTGTATCAAAATGGGACAACTGTCACTCAGTTGTATGTATCTGTATCTTTTGTTTTTTGCTCAACAGTAAAACTATGAAAATGTGTCACCATTAAATACCATATTTTTTGGAAAGTTTCTTGAACTTTAGACAGTTGGAAATGTATAAAATGAATATTTTACAGACTTTTTTCAGTATTCTTTTAACATACAAATATAGTGTAATATCTGCCACATCACTCAAAAGTAGCAACACGAAATATTTGCCCTATAATAGTCACATCAACAACTGTTCTGCTCTAAACATAAACCTCAAAAAAAGATGGTAGAAGGAAAAAAGTTGCTTTTTATTAGCAGCTGTATATATAAAAAATATCACAGGAAGAAACAAAATAGACGCTCAACATGTAGCAGTTATTTGTAGTTATATTACATTTGACCACATAATACTCCACAATACCACATTATTTTACTAGATATTGTATATTATATAAGGTAACTATATACAGAACCTAAATAAATGTAGTATATTAAAGGTTCCAAGTGGCTGAAAATACACAAGTATAGAGTAGCGCAGTACTATAAAGGTTTGATGTATAAAACGCACGTACTGTTGAATGTCTGCCGACCGATAGGGGGCTGCCGAGATTACAATACCTATCGCCGGAGCCGAAATAGAGAAGGAGAATTAGAAGCTCTTCCCCCTTCATAGTCCAAACATTGAAAAATGGCCTCTTTAGACGAAATTAAACGTCTTGAATATTTATCTTTGGTGTCAAAGGTGTGCACGGAGTTGGAGAATCATTTGGGAATAAACGAGAAGGATTTGGGTAACTTTACCTTTCATGACAGCATCGTTTTTTAGCTTGCCATGGCGTAATAACAAACCAATATGATAACATTAGCATGTGACACTAACATAAGTAGCTGAACACCTGGTACTGTTTTGCAGCTGAATTTATCATCAACCTCGCGGAAAAACACCAGACATTTGAGGATTTTAAAGCGGTTTTACTAGAAAATGGAGCTGACTTCACAGTAAGTGTTTTACTAAAGAAACAGGTCCATGTGAAATGTTGTTTTGTATTTTTAAGTCACATTTCTTTTTTGTCCTAGGACACCCTTATTGGTAATTTACTCAGACTTATTACCACAATGCGCTCTTCGCCATCTACAAGTAAAGGTACATGCACTTTTCACATAATGCATGTACTTAAAAGTTGTGTTTTATATATTTGCACATTGCTAAATCTGCTCTGTGTGGTTTTTCGCAGCTCTTCAGCCTGAAGCAAAGAGTGAAAAGGACAAGCTGAAAGAAAAGTACCCTGCTTTATGTAAACCGGATGCTCCTGTGTGGATGGTAAGGTTTGTTTTATGGCACTCTCCTAGGGATCAGACCATTTTTCTGCCATTATAATTATATACTCTTTCTCTTCTGCTATAGATATTGACTCAATAAGTCGTCAGAAAATCCATAATATGATGTTAATAACTTTTGAACACAACTTTGTATTATTTGTAAGATTGTGGTGCTGTTGTTACCAACACTAAAATTTCCAAACAGATTCCTTACATAAATAAGGATGATGAGCTGGTTGCAGCAGCAGCCATGAAGCAGCTGGAGATGCTTATGCCAAATGTTTGTGGCAACAGGTAATTTAACAAACGTTTTCTGTTTAAAGTAAATTTTTATTATCCACCAAGGGAACTTTGTCTTGGGCACAGTGCTACATTTCATTGCTTCACAACACAAGATAAAAACATCATCACAAGGAAACATGGAAACATCACAAGGACATTTCTGTCACACAAAGCAGACATGAACTACATTTAAAAATCACAACACAGGGACATGCAGAAACGTCTAAAGTGGAAAGAAGTCCTGAGTGCTCGAGTGCTGTGTATTCATTGCTCTATTGCACTAGTTTTTAACATTGTTCAACAGCTTATTGGAGGCTGGAACAAGTGCTAATTTGAGGTGGTTTGTCTTGCACTTTGGTATGAGGAATTCTTCCTGATGCGAGAAGTATTCAGAGGACAGTTGGTGAGTAGCACCGAAGTAGTAGAGTCAAAAGAGATTTTTGTTGCTTGTGTCATCATTCTGCCTGGATGTTCAAATTCTCTATGGCCTCCTATTGTTTCATACCAATTATCTTTATTGCTGTTCTGTGCAATAGTAGTCAATCTGTTTTTCAGTTGTACTGTTAGGTTGCCAAACTAGGCTGTGATTCCATATCTGATGAGGTTCTCTAAAACAGGTTTATAGAAAATCAGCATCATCTGATTGCCAACCACATACAGCCATAAATCGTCTGTATGTGGCCACTTGATTGATTGTCTGGTCTTTAATGACCACTGGCTCCTGTGTTGTCATTTCTTGTGTTTTTGCCATGTTTAAAACCAGATTGTTTTTGTCACACTACTTAATGAAGGTGTTGATCTCATTATAAAAGAGTCCATGTCCTTATGCAGAAGACTCAACAATTGCTGTGTCATTTAAAATAAATTATTAGGATGTACTTTCCTGCAGTTGTTGTGTAAGGTGTAAAAAGTATTGGTGAAAGCACACAGCTTCTTGGAATTGAATTGGTTTCCCTCCATTTGGGAAAAAAATATCACTCATTGATAAAAAAAACAATGTAAAATTTGTGATGTGTTCCTTACAGTTCTATTATGACAACGTTTATAGTAAAATAGAAATTGTCATCCGTGCACAGTGACAGGGGTCAAGAGGCAGACGGAGAAACTGGACGTAAGCAAAGACGATCTCGCTCCAGATCAAAAGAGCGTGCCGAAGAAACGGACCACAAGCGGAGAAGGAAACGTGCATCTCGTTGGAGTGACCGTCCACCAAGCCCAGAAAGAGACATTGACAACAATAGGAAAAATATGGGAGCAGACCACTGGCGAAATAAACCTGCTGATTGGGCTTTGCCAGATGAGCCTGTTGTTGGTGACATCTACAATGGCAAAATCAGCAGCATCATGCAGTTTGGTTGTTTTGTGCAGCTTGAAGGACTCAGGTTAGTAAAATGAGTGTTGGCTTTTGTGCAGCAGTTCACAGAATCTTTCTTCGTTTGCAGTTTAGGATGTGTATTTTTGTTTTAATTTTGTGAAATACTTATGTTTTTTTATTGTTGCTATTGGGCTAGTTACACAGAAGTAATAATTCCCTGACATAATTGTACAGTCACAAAAAATTCACAGCATGTTGCAAATACTTTTGTGATTTCTGGGCTGGTGATACTGTTCTTTAGGTGTTTTACATCCTGTTCCTGACCTGTGGTATGCACCTGTAATTGTCTGCAGAAAACGCTGGGAAGGTTTGGTGCACGCCTCAGAGTTGCGCAAAGAAGGACGTATTGCAAATGTGGCTGATGTAGTCACCAGAGGCCAAAAGGTGAAGGTCAAAGTGCTGTTATTCACAGGAACCAAAACCAGCCTTAGCATGAAGGTGAGACAACTTCAACTTTACATACGTGTGTGTGTGTTGTGTTACTGTCATTTCTTGAAACCTTGCCTCTTGTCATTCCTTTGACATTTCACATAATTGCATAACAACACTGATGCATTGTGTTTACTGTGGCCAGGATGTTGACCAGGAGACAGGGGAGGACCTGAACCCAAACCGAAGAAAAAACCTGGACACTGTAGTGAGAGATGAAGCTATGAGAAACCCTGACTGCCCCAGTGAAGCCAATGTGCTGGAAATAGAAGATAACCCAACAGAACACAAACGACTCGCCAAGATAACTGACCTTGAGAAATGGGAAATTAAACAGGTATTGATCACACATACTCACCAGTTGGCTTAATAGTTATATCTATGTGGGTTTAACATAAGTTTTTAAAAAATGTTCTCACATTCAGATGATCGCAGCCAATGTACTTCCTAAAGAAGAGTTCCCAGAATTTGATGAGGCGACAGGAATCCTTCCCAAAATTGATGATGATGAGGGTAAAACGATGTGATATTTTTTTAAAGGTTGTGCAAAATCAAAGTTAATCAAAGTTACTGCAGAGCAATGCTATTTATTGCCTCCACAGATGAAGATATAGAGATTGATCTCGTTGAAGAGGAGCCACCATTCCTCAGGGGACAGACAAAATGGACCATGAACCTGAGCCCAGTCAAAATAGTCAAGGTACATTTACAGACTCCAGGAAGCTATTTGTTATCTGGAAAAAATACTTATATCTTAATATATCTTTTGAATTGTTATTTTTTTGTGTGTGTGTGACATTTTGGTGATAGACCTGCAGATGTAGACATGTAACAATAGAGGGAACTGAATGCCCTGCAGCGTTACATTTTTACATTTTTTCCTGTGTGTATTGAGATTTTGAATTCAACACCACAACAAACCACATTAACTAACAGGAAGTAACAAATTGTTCCAGATATCCCCATCTGGTTAATTAGACATTGTCAGACTTTCCACCTCTCAGACATACCAAAGAGGTAATTCTGGAGAAGGCTCTGTAAGCCCTTGTGTCACAGTGTGACAAATGTTACTGTACATTCATACAAACACTTGTTCTCATTTCGACCATTAGAATCCAGATGGCTCCCTCTCCCAAGCTGCCATGATGCAGAGTGCTCTCTCTAAGGAGAGGCGAGAGCTGAAGCAGGCGGCCCGTGCAGCAGAGATGGACTGTATTCCTACGGGTCTCAACAAGAACTGGATCGACCCAATGCCTGATTGTAAGCACCGAGTCAACACTTTTTAATACCTCGACTAATAACTGAATAAATCAGGCTGTAGATTTAACTATGTTTTACTCTCACAGAGTTTCAAGTACTTTTTCAATTACATTTCTTTCAGTTGTTTTTTATTTTTATTTAGTCGAGCAGTAAAGCAACCAATTCTTTTTGCCACAAATATTACCTTCAATCGGAAACTCATAACAAGACAGTTACAATCTTTTTTATGTCAGTGGTTATAAAATATGGAAAATAAAATCTGCCTTGCACCAGGCCTATTACACTTTGACCATGCCATGGCTGGAGATGATTATCTAGCTTCCCTATGAGTTTATTCTTGCACACACACAGGCATAATGCACTGAGACTCAGACGTCCGCAGCCTGAGGGAATATCAGTGGCTTTGCAAGTTCCTTCCAGCTGGTCACTACTACCTCTGACTCATGGTTTAATTCAAAAGGATCAAGTTGGGAAGTTCATTATCATTTCAGTTCATCTTAATTAAACAGAATGGCAGATTGCAGGAGGTTTGGATGTATCTTGCCGGAACTTAATATCTCTCGACTCTCTGTTCCTCCGCTCTAAGATGAAGGAAGGCAGATTGCTGCCAACATGAGAGGCATTGGTGCTATGCCTCTTGATGTTCCAGAGTGGAAAAGATATGCCTTCGGAGGGAACCAGGTGTCTTACGGCAAGAAGACAGAACTGTCCATCCTGCAGCAGAGGGAGAGCCTGCCTATTTTCAAGCTCAAGGAACAACTCATTCAGGTATGAGCCGTGGTAAGATGACGGTCAGTGCACTGATTTATTTGGCTCAAATAGTTGGAAATGATTTGCATGAGTCAGAAAAGATGGGATGGGTTAGAGGAACTGACTAACGAAAAACATATATATATACGAAAGGTGCTGTATTAGATCTGAATCAATAATGCAACATAGTCTATGTAAATCCACAGACTGATTGTAAGAGTCGACAAATGGGGTATTGTGTGATGTGTTCTAATTTAATGTAATGTAAGATAATATAAGATAACCAAGATAAATGTATTCATCCGGAACTGGGTAAATTCAGTTGTTACAACGACAAGTAGGTTTTAGTAGAAAAAATACTGCTCTGTTCAGGTTTTTGGGTACTCAAAGTACTTGTTCATGCTTTCTCTTGACAGGCTGTGCACGACAATCAGATCCTGATTGTAGTTGGAGAAACTGGGTCTGGTAAGACCACACAGATCACTCAGTACCTGGCAGAGGCAGGTTACACATGCCGAGGGAAGATTGGCTGTACGCAACCCCGTCGTGTAGCCGCCATGTCAGTGGCCAAGAGAGTCTCTGAGGAGTATGGTTGTCGTTTAGGCCAGGAGGTGAGGGGTCGTGGTGATAGTCTGTCCTCTTCCCTATTGCAATTAGCTGATTTAAATACATCATATTTCTATCATGTTTCTGAGCATGGATTTTGTTTTTTGCATTTGTTTCAGGTGGGTTACACCATTCGATTTGAGGACTGCACCTGTACAGAAACAGTAATCAAGTACATGACCCATGGTATGCTGCAGAGGGAGTGTCTAATTGACCCGGACATGAGCCAGTATTCTCTCATTATGCTAGACGAGGCCCATGAGAGAACAATCCACACCGATGTGCTGTTTGGCCTGCTCAAGAAGGTAGTTCACGATCTACAAGCTACATCAAAGCAAAGTAAATGACCTGATGCGATAGTGACAATGTTTTTTTTTTACACACAAAAATTCTCCGCTCTCCTGTAGACGATACAGAAGCGGAAAGACATGAAGTTGATTGTGTCCTCTGCAACACTGGACGCTGTCAAATTCTCCCAGTATTTTTTTGAAGCTCCCATCTTCACCATCCCAGGAAGAACATTCCCAGTAGAGGTGCTTTACACCAAAGAGCCTGAAACAGACTACCTGGATGCCAGCCTCATCACTGTGATGCAGATCCATTTAACAGAGCCCCCAGGTATTTCCTGAACCTTCTTTACATTTAAAGTCATTGGTGTCCTGGAGGTAAATGACTGTTTTAAGGGACTTTATACATTTGTTGTTTTGAATGTTGGAAATCTAGTCATGTCTCCCTTAGGAATAAAATATATTTAAATCAGGTTTTTTTTAAAATAATATCCTCCCTATTTTCACCCAGGGGACATCCTGGTGTTTCTGACTGGACAGGAAGAGATTGACACTGCCTGTGAGATCCTCTATGAGAGAATGAAGTCACTAGGGCCTAATGTTCCTGAGCTGATTATTCTGCCGGTGTATTCTGCCCTGCCCAGTGAGATGCAGACCAGGATCTTTGATCCTGCACCACCAGGCAGCAGAAAGGTAAAGTGTGAGATAAAATTGGGACCCTGTGTTTTAATTTTTTAAAACAATAATTTTCCCCACATTTTTTTCAAGTTCCAATACTATACTGCTGTATTTATTATATTTATATTTATTATTAAGTATAATCTAATCACTTATCATGCCACTGTTTATTAAATAGAATTTAATATAGTTAAATATACATAAATAATACATAAATATAATGCTTAAAATATACATACCGGTATACATTCATGTATAAATATGTGTATAGATGTAAATATGTAATATAAATGTAAATATGTATGTAAATATTATTCTTAATCGTATTAGAAATACACACAAAGTTTGGAATAGAGAAAGGTAGGTATTGCATCTCATATGGGTTTGTTTTGCTCACAACCAGGTCATCATTGCCACAAATATTGCTGAGACATCTCTGACTATTGATGGAATCTACTATGTGGTGGATCCTGGTTTTGTCAAGCAGGTTGTGTATAATTCCAAGACCGGCATTGACCAGCTTTTGGTGACTCCCATATCACAGGTATTCATTTTAGCATAATCCCAGGAAAAAATGTTTTATCTTTGTCTATCCTCTATGCTGAACAACTAAAAAAATATCATTGGTAGTGATTTGATTGTTGGACATTTCCTTACTTGGTAGTCATGTAAAAATTGCCCGACTTCTCTTTAGGCCCAGGCAAAACAGAGGGCAGGTCGAGCTGGCAGAACAGGTCCAGGGAAGTGTTACAGGCTGTACACAGAGAGAGCCTACAGAGATGAGATGCTTGTGTCCAACGTACCCGAGATCCAGAGAACCAACTTGGCCAGCACCGTGCTGTCTCTGAAGGTAATTCACTCTGATTCCATCTTACCAAATCAATCTTTATTCTTCTAACTGCTTTTGTGAATTGGACTGCTAAGGCCAATCCTGGAAATCTGGCATGAAAAAAATTAAATTTGTAATATTCTGCTATGCTCTAAAACCCAGGCCATGGGTATTAACGACCTTCTAGCATTTGACTTCATGGATTCTCCTCCCATGGAGACTCTGATCACAGCCATGGAGCAGCTCTACACTCTGGGAGCTTTAGATGATGAAGGCCTACTCACGAGACTGGGCAGAAGGGTAAGGAATGTTTTTATTTGTTGCTTGTCCACAGGATAAAGTTAGAAGTAGATAAACCAGACATCACATTTCATTTATACATCTGAACTAGCTTTATTGGTTTTATTATTAGTAGTAGTATTGGTATAATTATTATTATTGTAGAATGAAATGCAATGCATGTTTACATGTTGAAATGGCAACTTGTATGTATGATCTTTATGCTTGCTATCTTGCTTGATATCTTAATTACAGTTTTCACCAGTACGCTATTTTCAAATGCAACTTTTTCTGTTCCCTTTAGTAAGAATATTATTAGCGATATTGGCATGTACTATTCTAAGCAGGGAGAATACAATATACTGTCGTACATGGGATCACCACATCTAACAGAATTCTGTCTGTGTGGTTCAGATGGCGGAGTTTCCTCTGGAGCCGATGCTGTGTAAAATGCTGATCATGTCCGTTCATCTGGCCTGCAGTGAAGAGATGCTGACCATCGTCTCCATGTTGTCCGTTCAGAATGTTTTCTATCGACCAAAGGTATGATTCATATCAGAATTACTGAATTACTAACTGTAACACGCGCACAATAACTTGCTTTAGAAGAAAGAAGAAGAAAGCTTTATTTGTCATTGTCACAGTACACTTACACAGTACACTATACAACAAAATCTGGTCTCGACTTTTTAACCCATCACACACATGTGAGCAAACTATAAAATAATGCGTTAGGCTGAATGTTTTTTTCCCAAGAAACACAGAAAAGAAAAGCCACTGTTTCCATTTGCAGGACAAACAGGCCCAGGCTGACCAGAGAAAGACAAAGTTCTTCCAGCCCGAGGGAGACCACCTTACACTGTTGGCTGTCTATAACTCCTGGAAGAACAACAAGTTTTCCAACCCTTGGTGTTTTGAGAACTTCATTCAAGCTCGCTCCTTAAAAAGAGCTCAGGACATCCGTAAGCAAATGCTGAGCATCATGGACAGGTATCTTACATATGACTCAGCTCAGCTTGAACCATTTGTCTGATTTTCTCTCTGTGTGTTCAAGTGTTAATTTGACCAATGGAAAATTAATTTCCCGAAGTAACATTGATAATATTTTAAAACAGAGACCACATTTTACCTCTATAAAATGTGGAAATGGTATTTAATAAAAAAATATTAAGCAGTTTAAATAAATACCAGCTATGTTCAAGACTATCATTAATTGCTTACAGTCCCCCACCCCCCAGACCTGTTCTATCTTTGTTCATAGCCTTGTTATTCCCCTCTTTATGGCCTCTCCCTCAAATCAAAAAAAATCCCATCCCTCCATTAGCTCCAACTGGTTCAGAACGCTACAGCGCGAATAATCATCAGAACCCCCTCCTCCAACCACATTACATTCTGCAACAGCTTCACTGGCTCCCAGTCAATTTCCACATCAATTTCGGATTTCTTTCTATACGTTCAAAGCCATCCATAATCTCTCTGTCTGAGGACCTCTACATCGCCACCCCATCCCGTTCACTCAGATCTGCCTCTTCCCTTCACCTTACTGTTTCTCCCGTCCACATTACCACCATGTGGAGCCGAGCTTTCAGCCACTCTGCTCCCCAGCTCTGGAATTTATTGCCCCGAGATATCAGAAACTTGGACTTTCTCCCCCTTTTCAAATCCAGACTCAAGACTCACCTGTTCGAGATCACCTACTCCACAATATTATTTATTGTTATTACCAGTCGAGCAGTATTAAACCCAAATCAGTCTGTATCAGTCAATATCAACTGTATTTAATGTCAAATTTTTAAAAAATAAAATTTTATATATGTTTTAGGCACAAGTTGGATGTGGTGTCTTGTGGAAAAAGTACGGTGCGGGTCCAGAAAGCTATTTGCAGTGGATTCTTCAGGAACGCCGCCAGGAAGCACCCTCAGGATGGGTATCGTACTCTGATTGACCAGCAGGTGGTGTACCTCCACCCCTCCAGCACCATGTTCAATCGCCAGCCAGAATGGTGAGTCAGCATTGTGAGCTGCATGTCTGACTTTGCTATCCCTTACTTGAACCTTACTTATAGCTGCTATTGTTGTGTCATCCTGCAGCTTAAGTGATTGATTATTAATATTGACGCTTATTATTAAAAAATAAGGCTGTTCACCATTGTCAAGCCATTTATGGCTGTAATTTTTATATGAAATTATTAATTGTTTAATTAATTCATTGCTATATATTGCTATAGCTATTTTAGCTTTGTTAAAAATGTGTATATGAAAATACCTGAGTTGCAACCCTTATCAAATGTTTGATCTTATTTTTCAGGCTTGTGTACCATGAATTGGTGTTGACCACCAAGGAGTACATGCGGGAGGTGACCACCATCGACCCGCGCTGGCTGGTGGAGTTCGCCCCGGCCTTCTACAGAGTTTCTGACCCCACACGCCTCAGTAGACAGAAAAGGCAGCAGAAACTAGAACCCCTCTACAACCGCTATGAGGAACCCAATGCATGGAGAATCTCCCGGGCCTTTAGACGACGCTGATGATTTATGTCTCTGATACAAGGTGGATATCCTGCAAAAAGCATATTAAGCCAGCTAATGTCAGAAAAAGTCTTTTCCATTGCATTTTATATAATTTGTGCCGTCAAAGCTGAACCTTTGAATGCTTTCCTAATTTAATTTCATAATAATTCAGCAACTTAAATTTTAATTATTACAGTTGTCACATGTTCATAATTATAATTACTTATTGTAATTTCTTATATTTAGTATGTAAAGAGTTCTGATACTTCTGTTTGCTTTTTCTCATGTTGGTTTGTCATTACTTCAGATAAATGCTAAATGCACTTTAAACTGATACTGTGTCATAATTATCCACTGTCCTGTTAGTGCAGAGTTTGGACTGTGAAATGTGAAATATTCACTGAGGGCTAAGGAATATGTCGGTTGGTTCTCATGGCTATTTAGAAAAGTTTGTTTTTAAAATCTTCATATCAGTCATAAGAGACGTGGTAGTGCAGTGGTTAGCATGTGTGCCTTATAACCAGAATGTTGCAGGTTCGACACTTGGTTTCCTCTGGGATCTTTATGAGTTGAGTTTGCATGTTCTCCTTGTGTCTGCATCGCCCTTACAGTCCAAAACAGGCATTGGTGCCACATGAGTGGGCTGGTGGGATGAATAGTATATTAATAAGTCACACTCTATATACGTTTAGAGTGTGACTTGAGATTGTTTGAAAACCACAGAAGAATAGTCCACTCTTAACTCTGGGTATTATTATGGGTATTTATTAAGCAATCTCTTCAACCAGTCGTGTTTATGGATTGAATAGGTCTCAGATGTGAGAGGAATGCAGCTCTTCAAAACAAAACAAAACAAAACAAAAAATCCCTAATGAGATTAATTTAAAACAAAAACACCATAGCCTTATATACAAGTGGATGGGGTGGGCATGTGCAAGAGGTGCATGGGGTTTCAGGGTGTGTATGATCATGGGTTGGTACAACAGGAAGATTTCTGGTGGAAGGAGAGAGGGGAGTGGCTGGCTTTAGTACATGTAGCCTTTGGAGTAGGGCTGGGGGCCCATGTTTTGGGGGGCCTGTTCCGTGGTGTAGGGCACACCCTCGTCCAGGTGGGACAGGGGCACCGTATCCTCCTCGTTGACATAGCGCTCAAACTCGGCCTTCAGGCTGGGCCGCTGATTGTCAGGGAAGGCCAGGGAGATGAGGGCCTCGGGCTCACACACAAACTTGTAAACATAGCGCTCCCCTGCCACCTGGAGAGAGAGGGGAGGGCGTTAACGAGGGCGGGGCCAGCAGAGGGGACTGTAGGTGACCAAGTGGCTAGTAAAGTGCCAGGCTTCCCCAGTTTGAAGAATAAACTGTTGAGCCATGTTAAATCTAATAGCAAGAAGAGACTCAGTGATACAGCAGAAGCTGCTCACTGGGTCTTAGCCAAACTCATTCCAGCCTCTGCCACGTTTAGTCTGTAGCTGTTAATTTATCTGCTAATGTAGTCTTGTGTTTCTATTGTGTCTTTCCAGAATCAACATTTTCTATGGGATAGTATACTACAAAATACGCCCCCATATTTGTTATGAGTGAAAACAGGCTGACAAAGTCATTCAAGACCATGTTGCACAAACTCTAACGAAACCCCAACCCAAATGAAAGTCCTACAAATAAAGCTACATTTTAGTGTCAAACTTTCCAATGAACAAGAATTCAGCCGCAGGTGAGTCTAATTATTCATTAGACACGTGTCCAGCAGACAGCTGGATATGGAATCAAGTGCAGCCCACAGGTACAAAACTCAAATGAAAACAAACTTTAACAAAGCATGCTTATTAGAAAAAGGCATCATAAGAAATGCTTATACACAAAAGGGGGAAAAAAGAGCAATTTACTGTGGATATTAACTGAGGGTTTTAGAACTGATCTGACAAGTAGGGACAATTTGAAAATGATAAATCTCAGCGCTGACTATAAAAACAGGGTGTTTTTGTGTTGTTGTACCTTTTGCATGATTCCCTTCTCGTAGTAATAGCGCAGCGAGCGACTGAGCTTGTCATAGTTCATGGCTGGACGGTTCTTCTGCATGCCCCACAGCCTTGCAACCTGAGGAGAGGGAGAGTACGAGGAGGCAGCGGAGGGAGGAAGACAGAGAAGGAAATGGCTGTGGTTACACTTTTGGTGTAGTTCAGCTTTGGTGGGGTTCATTTAAAGTTGACTTTTTATGTGCCAGGATTTTCACAACATGGCCTTCCAGACACATAAATTGAAATAGCAAATTATTTCTTAAAGTCCATTTTTACTAAAAAATCATCATCAGACACTGATGTGTGTAATTTAAAGCCATGGCCACTAGGGGTCCTCTGTGACAATTTATGTGCTCTTAACCTGGCAGCGTCAACATTGCAAAGAGCAGGGCGAGTCCCCACATGTGGATTCACTTCCTTTTTATGTAACCCATTACCACTTGAATGCAACCAGAGTCCCACAGTGTTCGCAGTGAAATAAGAGTCGTGGCTGGTTGTCAGAGGCCGAACATGAAATACGGCCCCAACCCAAACCTGAACTCTCAGCTGACGCGGGGCCCCTAACTGTGACGGAGAGTTACTGTCTCGCAGCAGGCCCTCAGAGGAGTCAATCTAATCAGTTTAAATAGGGATCAGCCTTTATGTTGACGTGTGTGTGTTTGTTTGTTGTCTGTGTGTGTGTGTGTGTGGGGGGGGGTGGGGGGGGGGGGAGCTGAGACTCATGACTCAGTAAGAGACAGGTTGTGTCCCACAGTGGCCATCCAGCCAGCACCACTGTCTGATCTGAGTGTGCTCTCAGCCCTAATTGCCCCTGTAAAACTCTTACCCCCATTCATTTTTAATGTACAGTAAAAAGATAATGGAAGACACAATATATATATATATATATATATATATATTCTCTCTGTGTTAGGATCCGCCTAAATGGACACTGTCTGATCCGTCCAATCGAATTGCAGACTTAAACATTGAAAGAATGTCTCGACTAAAGCAATGGGAGGAGGTGAGAGGGAGTCAGGGTGCTGGCTGATTCTGTGATGGCGCTCGTCCTTCGTTTCTCAGGCCGCCGTTTCACGTGTTGAATAATAAATGGGGAGCTAATGGAAGATGGAGCGGAGCACAGGCCTGTAAGGAAAGTGGCCAAATCTCCCTGCTCATCGCGCCACTTTAGCTCGCACCTTTAAAACCCGGCTAAGGTGAATTCATTCCGAGAATCAGGCCTCAGTTGCCCCTCACAGGTTCATATCAACATCTATACGATCAAAACACCACAAGCCCATTCAGAAATACACACTCAACATATAAACTCTGATAATGAGTGAGTACACAGAACAAATCTGATGAACATATTTCAACAGTTGCCTTTGTAGTAAAGTTTTGAGACTCTGCAGACGCCCTGTATTTTTCAGTGGATTGTAATGTCACAGTTTTATGTGTTCGCAATGCAGACTTTTTGTAAAACAAACAAAAAAAAACGACCCTGGAGAGCGTTAGTGTGAAGCATTATGAAATAAGAAAAATATCATGATTAATTTTGCATTACACAGTTTTCTTACTACATTGACAAACTTGTTATTGTTTTTTTCTTTCCAGGCTCTGGACCAATTGAAAGATGATTATCACGCTGGATTTGCTGTCTTATATAAAGGTATCACATCCATACTATTATACATATACATACATATGTATACATATACATATGTATACATACATATATATATATATATATACACGTGACACGGACGAAGCCGCAACAGGTTGTGTGATACCGCAGAAGAAAAAGAGTTGTAGTGTGCATATACATATGTACACACACACACACACACACACACACATATATATATATATATATATATATATATATATGTATATATATATATAAATGTAGTGGCTGGTGTGTAAGTGATGACAGGAATGATGGGTTGAGATATGCTCTACCTCTTCAGGTTCAATGAGTTTGAACTCCATGCCACGGCCAGTCCAGGCGATGAAGTGGGCATTGCCGGGGTCGTCCAGCAGGGCCACCAGGAACTGCCAGAGCTGCAGAGATCCACGGCGCTGGTAAGGTGTTCCCTCCCGAAAAACGCCGCCCCCCTCCTGCTTCACCTCCCCTAAAACAAGCAGAGGTCAGCATGTTTATGTGCTACAATCGCAATCATTCCATTACAAAAAAGGAGAACCGTTTTCCCCGAACCCTACTGACTCAGCCTATGATGCAATTCCGCCATCGTTACGGAATCAGCTGCGCCGTGATTCATCCGAGTCAATTTGATATTTGAGACATTTTTAATCAGCATCATCAACCGGTACAATCCAGTCATCAGATTCAGGTCTAAAGTGGCTCTCGTGTTAACATGCAAGGAAAGGAAAGGTTTGGACTCCTAGCAGCTGCGGCGTGTATGGAGTCTTGTGGGGCCAGGTCATCAGCGGGTCGTCTAATCAGGATGGTTCATGTTTGCATACCGACATAAACTATGCAAACTGCTTACTAACAACGGCTTATCGCGAAAAAGGCTACAGTGTGTTGAGGCGAGACGAAACAGAAGAGTTTGGGAGACATTTTGAACCATATAGAAATGCTAATAATCATAATAATGCTAATAATAATAATAATAATAATAATCATAATAAAGTAGGAACTGTGTGTGTGCAATGTTTGGGACTGGAATAAACAAAGGTCATGGTGAGTGAGGTAATGTGGATGTAAACAGACACTGATTGGTGTTTGGTTCTCAGTTGTTTACCAGTTACTGGATATGTTGTACACAAGTGTGGGAACACGAGAGGCTCAGCTAAGTTACTGCTGTTGTCTCACAGAGAGCTGGCACACTTCACTGGTTCAACCAGTGGCGACGCCCTCAGGCTCTCCACTCCGTCTCCTCCAGTGTCAATCACCGCCAGCACCAGAGGAGCCTGGCTGTCTCCGTCCTCATCATGACAGGTGGAAACCAAAGCCACTGAGTATGGTTGTGTTTGTGAAGCTCTTACAGTGAGGATCTCTGATGTCTATATGAGGTGATGATTGGAGTGGCTGACTGTACAGCTAGTGTTTCTCTCCTGTACCTGCTGTCATTCAACGAACACCTCGCAGCACATTGCTGTGGTGTGCGAGCGAAATGATGTGTGTGTATGTGTGTGTGTGTGTGTGTGTGTTTGGACGCGGAGGCTCACCTTCAAACTTCTCGGGAACCACACGGGAGTCATTTTCAAACACATAGCCTGGAAGACAAGAGGGAGAGTCGCGCTATAGTTACACGGGGCCTTGATCCCGGCAGAACTAGGTTGCTCATTCGGGATCTGTGCCAAGCTCGGAACGCCGCCTCGGCAGGCGGAAAAAAAGAAACAAAAAAATGCAAAGACCTATTCGCGCATGAATGACTTTAAGCCAAACAAGCGTGGAATCTTCGTAAAACCAGACAACAACAAGTTCATGATGGAAACAGTTGTGTTTCCACCAATGGGAACTAATTGTAATAGCATTGGAACATTGGGACTGGTGAATAACAATATCATCCCAAATAAATGAGGGACAAACAATGGGTATAAAAAAATAGTTCTTTTTTCAAATTTGGCTTGGGAAATAATATTTTTCCCTACTGTTTTTTTAGGGATTTTTGCGGAATGTTGATCTGCGAGCTTCTGCCAGTGAAAACACACACACAACACAGTATAGCCAATAGAAACATGGACACTCACTCACATCTATAAACCACTAGCATCACTCAAATACATGTTAGTGAATCAAAAGGCTTTTGAAGGAGCAACATATGATTACCTTCAGTGCTGTGCTGGGGGTTGGGGTAGCCCTCACTGTGGTGGTACATCGAGGGGCATCCAGGCACATCTGGGACAAACGCATAGAAACTGATATTAGAATCAGAGTTCAAGTTCTGAATGAATGAGAAATCCTCCACCTAAAACCCACAGCTTATGAAGCCGCTCTCTGCAGGAGAAAGGCGACGTATATTGTGTAGGTATTGTGTGTGTGCGTGTTGCAAGGACAAACGCTACATTCATCATATCACTTCTCTTGTCTCTGCTGGTATTTTTAGGCCATGATGGAGCACCTTCAGCAGCGAGGAGAAGTGCTCCAGTGTACAGTGTCTGCACTGTGTCTGGGCACATCACTGACTCACACAGATACTGTATCCCTCCTCCCTCAACCTTTTGGGGCCGACATGCAGCTTTGTGAAGAAACACAATGATCAAGTTATAATAAGCTATGATCGCTCATCGGAGCTCTTTGTGCGTTTTTGCACAAAGAAAAACAACAAAAACAAAACACAGACTATTCTACATGTGTGTTTTTTGTGTGTGTGTGTCGGTTGTGTGAACAAACAGAGAGGTGCAGCTCTTTGCCTCTGGCTCCGGCTGTGACTCAGTGCTGGGGAATGCAGCTGTGAGCTGCGACTGGGATAAGATGCCAATGAGGAAAATCAAACCCTCTATTCCGGGGCAGCGGCACTCGATCACACTGTAAATAATATGTCTGCCTGAAATGGCAGACTGCCACCAGGGAGTGATGGGTAGATTGGGTGTGAGAGCACCGGGGGTTAATTGTGTACTGAGTGGGCACGACCATTTTAAGTCTTTCATGCAACACAATAGCGGTGATTGCGCAATGCCTTGTGCGACTGCCTGATCGCTTGTGTTTTTTTTGTTTTTTTTGCCTTCACCAGACGTGGGTTTTTGTTCAAATAATTGTTCAGCACATGTTATAACAATGCAGCATTTTAGTTTAGCGCCTAAAGGTCAGGTGGTGTTGTAGTAGTTATAGTTCCAGTCCGATCCAGTTTGTCCAGAGAGCGAAAGTCTACAAAAGAGAGGGACGAGTTTGTGGTTGACTCAACAAAAGAGTGGCGTCCACCCAGCTCCTGCAGTCGCTCACTTTAATATCAGAGCTTCAGGAAACTCCACCAAATTCTACTGTCTCCTCCTCCTCCCGCCAGTTTATCCACAGAAAAACATCCTTTCATATTTTCCTCCCGTCGTTCCCTAAGGTTCATGTGATTCCTTGTCACTGTTGTTCGCCGCTGTTCAAAAACATAGTGAGTGAAAAGATTGTTTCTTTTTGAAACTATTATTGTTTTGCATGGTTTCAGTGCTGGGGGGCATCCACCCCTGTGCATGGAGACGCTGTGGGAATCTCAGTGAAGGCATTGTGCGCCTTCAGCTTTAATAAAGGTAAATGAGGGCGGAATGTGTCGGGAGTGTTGGATTTCCGGCTCCTTGTTGTTTTAAATTCAGAGAGTGCAGCCGAGCTGGTCTCTGTCCTCTCCGGTGGTAGAGCTTGTTGTTAAAGCCCACTGAGCTGGCCACCCCACCCCACCCAACTCCACACCTCCCCCATCACCCCCCTCCCCCCTCCCTGAGTCCAGCCAGTGAGAGGTTCAGGTTACTGTGGCCACGCTCATTTTTCCATTATGAGTTCATCTGCCTGCAGAAAAAGGAAGCCGCTGGTGCAACCTGAAACCCTGGAGCACTCCACCAGGGACTCTAGTCTTTCCAGTGTCCTCCATTTTCTCAATGAAATTCCTCTGACTCGCTCTCTCTCTCGCTCGCTCACTCTCTCGCTCTCTCGCTCTCACAGAGAGCAATGCAGGAAGGGAGGGGGGAAAAAACTTTTCTTTTTCTTTGCAAAGTGTCAGAGTTGAAAGGAGGAGTTTGGGAGGGAGGGGGAGCGAGGGAGTCGGGTACGAGTCTCCGTACAGTGAAGAAGCTGGTTTGCTGTTGGGACATTTTGTTCTCGTGCTCACTGGGGAGGGTTTGCGTTTACTGTCTTTACCGTATAACTGTAAAACACACAGCTGAGGTGACTGTCATGTCCGTCAGGACCCAGTTGTTTTGCTTTGTGGTGTTAGACGTCGGATTTGAATCGCTGAGTCGTCAGGAATCGACTGAAACAAGTTAGCTGATGGATTTGTTTTTCAGTCGATGAAGAGTTAATTGTTTCTAGGCCCGTAATTGTATGTATTTGTATGTTCCGGATGTGTTTAGAGACTCAACATGCAATTATTTCATTTAAAAATAATTGCTTTTGTTGCCTCATGACACACTGACCTCGACGCTGCCATTGTTTTGTTAAATACAGCTACAGTCGTCTGGATGACTCACCAGGTTCGTAGGTGTAGTCTGTGGGCTCCTGCTTCACCATCATGTGGGCTGGTGGGAACCTGTGTGGGTGTGGATGGGGGTGTGGATGGGGGTGTGGGTGGGGGTGGGATACGTGACCATGGCCGTGTCCCTGTCCTGCCATGTGAGCCGCACGCTCATACAGGGGGTCCATGTATTCCTGCTTGAAGCTCTGCTGCAGGTACGGCATGCAGGGGTCAGAGTGCTGCCGGTGATAACCCCCACCGCCTCCGCCGCCACCACCACCACCTCCTCCTCCACCCCCTGGCCCTCCGCCCCCACCTCCACCAGCCCCACCACTGCCATGTCCTGCAGGTGCAGATGCCATGCGCTGGAAAGCCTGCCCTGGTGGGGGGAACTGGGGGCACATTGGGTCCCCAGAAGGGCCCTGATACCTGGAACTGCAAAATAAAAACAACCCAGTTCAATTCAGGATCTCCGATGTTTCCCAAACTGTTTATTTTTAATAGTTTCATAGCCTCTGTTGGCATAAACAACAGCATAGAGCTGTAGCAGCGTTTTTGTGGTTTGCGGCGTGTCACCTGGGGTTGATGGGGTAACTGTTGCTAGGCAGCGGCTGGGAGGTGGCAGCAGGGTTCATGTAGCCAGCGTCAGGCCGTCCCGCTGTGGCAGGTTTTGGGGAGTAATGCTGCTGCATGGGAGACAGGGGCGTTCCCGGGCAGGAGCTCTTGGCTCCTGCTGCAGCCCTTTTCTGCTCATAGGCACTGTAACACACACACACACACACACACATATGAACACACTCACTGCCACATGCATCCATGCACATGTCACAGTAGCATCGCACTGGGGAGGGGCGCTGGTCAATGTTGTTTTCAGTCAATACAACAAACAGAGCTAATGGCTAGTCCTTTAGATGGGGGGGTTGGCGGTTATGTTATCAGTGCTTTATCTTTGTTGACTAATTCATGACCACTGACCAGTGCTGGATGCCTGTACAAGGACAGCTGCTTCACAGGGTTAGAATAAAGACAACGCTTCATTGATTTTTCCCCTCGGTCTCAGCTGATCCCAGGGATTAGACCACGAGGCAGTAACACATCCAACACCAATACTCTTTCTAAAAGGTTCCAAATATGTTTTTGTTTTTTAAATGACGAACCTAACACTGAACTTCCTACTTTCTATTTACTCACGTGTTGTGTTGTTCGACTCCCAAATCTTAGAGTTGTGTTTAACTAGTTTAAGTTGAGCTTTCTTTAAAAAAAAAAAGAAAGAAAAAGAAACTGGCTTTGTGTTTTGAAGTGGCCCCCAGGGGCCTGTGTGGTTCAGGTTCTGTGGGTGTACCTGGCATAAAGGCACTGCTCTCCAGTGGGGTAGCTGAAGCTCTGCTTGTGGCTACAGGACTGGCTGGGGTCGGAGCCCGGGCTCTGCGGCTCCTTCTTGATAGTAACTGGAGGGCTGTGAAATGCCACCGCTGGAAAACACAGTAAACAGAAAAGAGAGTTGAGGCCTGACACACACACACACACACACACACCTACACACACACACACAGAGTCCGCCCTGCCCCGATACTACAGTCGTCAGGCTCAAAGGCGAAAGCAAATAGTTGAGTCTGCACAGGCATCTCCTTTACGTGCCAGCCTAAATGCTTCAAGTGACTGTCAGCAGCCAAACACAGGGCAGCAGACAGACACATATAAACACACACAGACAACGCAGACACACTGGGAGGAGCGGCGCGCACAAAAACACACGCGCGCTCGCACACGACTGCATTCCAGCAGTCGTTTTGGAAGTGCCCTCGCCCACTTTTTCTTCTCCGTTCCAGACACAACAACCCGAACGTCCTCTGTCAAAGTCTCCGGAGAGAGAGGCCAGAGAGAGAGCTGCTCTGTGGCCTGATGAAAGCACATGTCACACCTACGTGCATGTGTGTGTGTGTCTCTGCATTCTTTCCTATTTGTATCCAGATGTTGGCCGCTTGTGTGCGCTTTTGTTTTTACGGGAGTAAACAGAAAAAGTAGAAACCGCCACATCAGAATATTCAACAATGTTCTTACTATTTGTTGTTTAGCTAAAGGCACCCAGTCGGTGTCTAGGACATGAAACTGTCAATCAACTCCTGCTGTGGGGTGTGTGTGTGTGTGTGTGTGGGGGGGCTTTACCGTAACGGCCACAGAAACCACCCAAAGTGGAGCATCACACTGTGCCGAGGGCTTGTGTTTATTATGTGAGGGGGGGTTTCACCCGGAGAACTGTACAGGATGTTTTTCTGGTCCCGACAGGGTAAACAGCAGCAGCTGTGCACTTCCAGCTGGGGAGGCCTGTATTTACGCGTGCGCATGTGTGCACAAGTGTGTGCGACTGTTTAAAAGTGCGTGTCTCCTTGCGTGTGCGTCTGCAGTGGGTGTGGAGCTGACAGAGCAGGCCACACTGAAAGCTCAGCCCAGGTAATTACATGCTGTCGTCCATTCACAAAAAAAAGGGAGAGAGAGAGAGAAAAAAAACCCAAAAACGTCTGGCTGAGAGAACGAGGCCCGAGACCGAAACTGAAAAATAGAGCCAACTAAATAAAAAAAGGATTATAGCGACGTAACCGCGAATATCTGAAGGGTCAGAGGTCATACTCTGGATTCCCCCTCAGCTCCCAGTATTGATAACGTCGGCTGAAAGTTGTTTTAACTGTCTCTGAAGTAGAACGTTTTCCAATGTTTGTTGGAATTACTGGAGGAAAAGTTTGAAATCAACTACATGACAACATTTAAGTCAACTGCAGTTTTAACAATTTACATCAAAATACGACGCATACTGTGCACTGTACCCAAATTACACACTCAATTACTACTAACTTTTAGCTTTTTTTAGATGTTTGCCATTCATTCATCCATGTAAACATCTGTGTAAGCCCATGTTTTAAAAAAAAAAGCATTAACTTTTTAATCTCGCACTATTGCCGATTAAAATTCCTTCCTGATGAACCAGTAGCACAATCACCGTCATCATCATCATAACCTTGCGCTCACTCTCCCATGGCAGGCAGGCAGGCAGGTGAGGAAGCGTTGGCTTTAGCAGAGGATCAACAGGATTAGAGAGCATTTACCCAGATTTCCCAGACAGGCGTGATGGGATTCCAGCCTCCTCTAAGTCTCCGACAGCTCGTCTGCCAATACACACAGGGTGGCACATGACTGCCGCTCGGATAATACTAGTGTGTTTAGTATGTTGACATTTCCCGCCTTTCTCTGCCATGGTCATGAACTGCAAACAATCCGAGTGTACAGAGTGTACACAAGCCCAGTCACAATGCAGATCCACTAACGTGAATGGCGGCCATATTGCACTTGATGTACCGGGAACGGCGTCAGCTGCACACAGAGAGCTCTGCCTGTGTGTGTTTGTGCGTGTGTGTGTGTGTGTGTGTGTGCATGTGCGTTTTGTGTGTTGGAATATTCATTAATCTGGTGAAAGGAGGTTCGGGCGCCAGGTAAACGATTTGTGTTTGTGTCTCTGCGGTCGCGAAAGATGCCGCGTTTCCAGTTTGAGAGTTGGCTGATGATTGCTGTGTAACGTTTTTGAATTTGATAATGGCTGTGGAGAAACGCCAGCAGATCACCTGATTCACCCCGAGGGGCACAGTTTCACTGTAATCCATCCAACCACATTTGAGACGTTTGAGAAAAATCATTAAAAGAGCACATTTGGCCCCGTGACTTTGAATTTTCACTGAGATGCACTGACTTTAATCCAGAGTAATGGACCAGCGTTGGCCATTCTGGAGCCTCAGCTCCAATGTGAGTGAAAACAGTGCTTTTGGAATTGATGTGTCCATTTCCAGAAATAGTGCTTAAATGAAAACAAACTCTGGTCTCGGCTGGCTGTGACAAACCTCTCCGGCTTATTACAGTAAATCTGGCTGTCCAGATGATGTCCGATATTCTGTGGAGGTTTATAAGGTGGTGGCAGTTCTGTAAACGGATGCAGAGAGAGTTATGTTCTTGGGGTCCCTTCACTTCCTGCTTTTATTTAGGGCAAACCCCCTTTTGTTAAATGTTACATCACGCGCATTCACGTAGATCCTCATATTTCATAGCGCATAGGGGAAAAAAAAAAAATATATATATATATATATATATATATATATATATATATGTCAGTGTGCACGTGTGCACATTTCTACTGGTAGATTCCCTGCCCCTCCTAAACCGATGAGGTCAAAGGGTCATTCCTCACTCCAAGCTTGTCTTATCTCCTCCTCACTCATTTTGGGGGTATTCTTCCCCCTCTCCCATTGACAGCCTATTCCGAGCGCTGCTCATGGAGACGACCCCTGCGAAAGGCACTTTTTTACATATGTTAATGCTGGCTCTTAGAACTGGGGAGGATGCAGGGTGAAAGGTGATGGTCATGGTTGAGTGCTATATATATATATGTCAGTGTGCACGTGTGCACATTTCTACTGGTAGATTCCCTGCCCCTCCTAAACCGATGAGGTCAAAGGGTCATTCCTCACTCCAAGCTTGTCTTATCTCCTCCTCACTCATTTTGGGGGTATTCTTCCCCCTCTCCAATTGACAGCCTATTCCGAGCGCTGCTCATGGAGACGACCCCTGCGAAAGGCACTTTTTTACATATGTTAATGCTGGCTCTTAGAACTGGGGAGGATGCAGGGTGAAAGGTGATGGTCATGGTTGAGTGCTTTAGGAAGTAGAGGGATCATTACATGGGGGGGGGTCCCATTCAGCAGGCACCCACCACAAACAAATCGCAGGGTTAGGGATGGCAGCCACCACCACCCCCCAACACACACACACTCCTCTCCACACAATGGGCCCCTCAGCTGAGCCATACAGAGGTGGTGTGAACATGTTGGGAAAGACTATGTGATTCCTAAAAACCACAACGATTTGCTCGGCTACACTAAAGAGAGATTACGTTTTTTTTAAACTATATACTTAAAATTTTCCTTTCTTACGAATCAAAGCATTTCATTTCACGTCACGCGTCAATGAACGGAATTGAGCCGCTTGACAAGACCTCGCTGTGAACTCCCTCATCCTATTTTAGATAGAGCACTTCCTACCATTAAAGGCCCTGGTGCAGGGAAATCCAATCTGAAGGATCTGGAGAGTCTTACCATGGATGTTTATGTGCGACTTGGCAAAGTCCTAGGCCTCTGGAAGTCTGCAGCACACGACAGACCCACTCACAGTAACTCAGCGGACATCAGCCTCAGTGTCAAACAATGTGACTGGATCTCGCCAAACTCAAGAACATGTGACCCTAACATAAATACACACTTAATGCGTCCAATCATACCATCTCTGGACTATCTGGTTCTTATCTCACATGATATCGTGCATGTGCAGCGGAAGCAGCACGTGGCCTCCAGTGGGCTGAGGCCGACGCCGAGCGCGCACTGGAAACGTGCGACCGGCCACACTGGACTCTTCCACTCACGCCGATTGATCTTTTATGTGGTGATGGATCAATAAGAACAAGGATGCCAATTATGCCACAATGGTTTTAAAGGTTAAAAAGGAAGCTATTGATTCACACGGGCTGCAAATGACGTTAGCTGCTCGACTGGATACATGGCTCCATTGTGGTGAGAAAGAGGCACAGTAAAGACAGTATAATGTCAACGTATCTGACTGGCATGACGTTCACTGCATGTTTGACTTAACCTACGCTTTCATGGTCGTTTTAACATTGGTTTTACTTTGATCAGTTAGAATATTGTGCTCATAGAAATGCTACACACAGTAGTTACCATTGCTGTAAGTTAAGTAACCACAATAAACTAACGTCACTTCTTATGCTCAGTAGGTCGATGGTTGTTTGAGGCCACGAATGTTTGCACAAATTATAGAGCAAATACACAACTGTGTGCAAGTGTGCACCGGTTTGAAAAGACAATGATACAGTCTGATGTCAAAACAGTTGGAGTTTGTCCTATATTCTGTTTTTGACAAATACATATTTACTTCGATTGAGCTTTGGAGGTTCTAGCACATTGGAGAAATAAAGAGCGAGGGAGAGGGGGAAGAAGACGCCAGGCGATAAAACATGATCCACACCAAACCAAATGCACAGTCTATCCAGCCATTCCACTGGTGCATGGGAACACGTGCTGTACATGTGTGTGTGTGTGCTGGTCGGGTCAGTGCACAATCAGAAAGACAGAGAGAGAGAGAGAGAGAGAGAGAGCTGACAAACTCATCCTCATCCCTGAGAGCCAACAGGCCCAGGAGTGGCTTCACTATCTGCTCAGGGAGCCCCGGAGTGTTGGATCCATTAGTGTCGGCTCTATCTGATTTACAGGTCGTCCTCGCTCATCTGATAACGGTTCAGGCTCCTTGAATATTTAAAGAATGGTTGTCAGATACCTGCCAAACAAGCCGAACAAGATGGATGGAAAGCACAACGGTATCAGCAGGGCAGATGATTTGCCGGCAAAATACCGGGGGGCCCTTCTCACAAACGGGATTTATAAATTCATTTGTTCCCTCTTTCCGACCGTTAAACGTTCTCGCTGCCTCATATTGTGCTGGCTAACAGGATGTAGAGCTGAGAGACACCCACTATGGGACATTTGGTAGACGAGTCAATTTCGCAAAATTAACTTCTCTTTTGTCAACCGTGTGTATGTGTGTGTGTGTGTGTGTGTGTGCGTGTGTGTGTGTGTGTGTGTGTGTGTGTTTTGGTCTTAACAAGTATTCACAGCTCGTTTTTTTTTATTTTGAACGATCCACTCCCTCCTGGACTTGAGTTTTTTAAGTGAACACGTTATGAATAAGCATCGGTATGATGGGATACCAGTCAGTTACTGACTCTAGTATCCACATTTCTTCTCCTTAAGAAAGGAGGTGATGAAGAAGAACAGCTGGGAGCTTAAGGAAGAGACATAACCCCTTTTTAAAAGGCTTTGGAAAACAAATAGATTAATGTGCACTTACTTCAACGGAATCGTGATATTTTTCATCTCTGCTTTAGTCTGAGCTTCAACTGCTGTTGAGTTGGGTTGAGATCAGGTGACTGACGTAGCCAGTAAGACTTTACATCATATTACCCTGAAACGTGACCCCCCCACCCAACCTTGTTGTTTTTGTGGTTTAAATGGGGTTTGCATTAGAGATGTTCAATACTGGCTTTTTTTACCGATATACCAATATTGTCCAACTATTAATTTCCGATACCGATATCAACCGATACCGATATATGCGCCCCCCCCCCCCAAAAAAACTAAATAATTTCAGGAAAACAAAGAAAAGAAAGTTAGAGGAGAAGTAGCTGAAGAGTTTGATGTATAATATGTGCATGTTGTGTAAATGTTGTGTCATTAAAAAAGTAAAAACCGATACCGATATTAAATTCTAATGCCAATATCGGCCGATATTATGGGACATCTCTAGGTTGCATTGTCTAAACTTCTTGTTATGAAGTCTGATCACTGACAGGGAAACATGTCTACCTACGTCCCGGAGAGCATTTCCAACTTGCAATGCAGAAATGAAGGGGCATTTACAGTACGTACCGTGCACACACACACACGCGTTCTATAAGAAAGACAACCCAAATATTAGGAGCATGTCTTAAGTACAGAGGGATCAATATTTTAATTGGCAAATGTTCTGACAGCTCGCGTTTTCCCCATTGTCCACTTCGCTTTCAATTGTGCCGCGTCGGCTTTTTATAAATGGCCATTGACCGGCCGTAAATCTCACTGCCCCGTAGCTGTTTGGTGGAGCTGATACAATACATCCCTGTCCCGGGACATGTGCGGCGAGGGGGACATCCCGTCACAGGCGAGGGATGGATGTAATTAATCTGGCCCCATATTGACTCCTCGCTCTCAATCCCTCAGCCCCCAATATAGCTGTCCTCTCTTAATGTTTAATGTAGTGATCGATCCCACCCCCCTGCCTCCCCCCCAGTTACTGAAATGATATAATGAGCTCCCACTGGGTGTGTGTGTGTGAAAGAGAAGGGCTTTGCATGTGCAGTGTGTGTGTGTGTGTGTGTGTGTGTGTGTTTCGAGTCTGCCTTATCAAAAGCACAGACAGGCCGGGACACCTTGCCTAACGTTATCAGTGCACATGCCACATCTACAGGTCTCCCTGCTCTTCTCGCGGCCGCCCCTCCCCCCTCTCCATCACTTTTAACCCCTCCACCCCCCCACCCTCTCCCCTCCTGATTGGGATCTCAACCCCTAATGCTTCGTGACACGTTTTGACCCCCTCTTCCCCCTCTTCTCCCCCTATCAGCCCTCACGCTGATTTATCTGTACTTTATCCGTATCAAGTCATCTATCAACCTTCATCCATCTCCTCCCCCCCATGTGCAGTGTGTGTGTGTGTGTGTGTGTGTGTTTCGAGTCTGCCTTATCAAAAGCACAGACAGGCCGGGACACCTTGCCTAACGTTATCAGTGCACATGCCACATCCACAGGTCTCCCTGCTCTTCTCGCAACCGCCCCTCCACCCTCTACATCACTTTTAACCCCCCCCATTCCCCCCCACCCTCTCCCCTCCTGATTGGGATCTCAACCCCTAATGCTTCGTGACACGTTTTGACCCACTCTTCCCCCTCTTCTCCCCCTATCAGCCCTCACGCTGATTTATCTGTACTTTATCCGTATCAAGTCATCTATCAACCTTCATCCATCTCCTCCCCCCCTCCTCTCTCGGATCAGCGGGGATCGATACGGCCATATACTGGATCCCGGCTCGCTCCGCACACCTACCGCTCGCTCTGTGTCAGCAGGTTACTGTCAGGCCACGGCCGCAGCGACCGCTTCCTCTCCTGGTTTCTGGCTTAACATACATGTATGTGTGTTCAAATTCCAATCTCTGTTACAATGAAAAAACGTGAAGCTTAACTCCTGCTGTACCTTTAATACAGTTTTTTTTATACAATAATAGTTGGTTGATGACTGAAAGGCCTGATGGGTACTGATCAACTGAAATTATTCATCAACAAGCCAAATGTCCAAACAGGCCGCGTATACACAGCTGACACAATCCCAGTATCTTCATATTAGCCACTGCTTCAAGTTTAACTACTGTTATTTTTACGAACTCCCCCCCCCTTCCCTTGCACAGCATCTGTTCCCCTCTTTGGAAAAACATTCCAGCTGCAGAAAGCACAGCCGCCTTCCACATGCACATGTAAACACACGGACGTGCAGATGAGCATCACTGGGATGCACCAAACTTTCCACACACACACACACACACACCTCCCTCGGCTCTCCCGTAATAAAACACACACTGCCATCCATTCACAAAGCCGTGTTGCTGACACTCGGCACTGCGCTGCGCTGCCTGGATCAAATCCCAGCGGCCCCCTGGCTTTGACAGGGCTGTTCCGAATCAACACGGAGAACTTCAGCTTTTACTTCCCAACTGGAAGCTGTTTAACACCTAGTATGCTGCACGCCTGGTGTTAGCGAAGCCGGTTTTGAAATTGGATTTGATTGACAAAAGGTGACTAAACAATGCAACAACTTGTGAGCACGTGCGCCGTCTTTTCTGGTACGGATCCGGTTACTGTTGAAATATTCCAAATTCCCAAGTTGACAAAGATGTGGTAGACAAAACAGGATGCATCCCGTGCAAACACTGAGATCTTGGAAAAAACGTAGTCAGATGAGGGTTTACAGAAAAAAAACAGGCCTGTACCTCTCATAGGTGTTGTTAGTGGTGGAATAATGGCCCCCCGATGTCATGAATGAACGTTCACTCCCCTCAACTCAATGTGCTGCCTCTGCCAGTGTTTCACAACCGACCCATTCATAAAACTGCAAGGGCTGAAGTTTGTATGTGTGTGTGTGTGTGTGTGTGTGTGTGTGTGTTTGCATAGATCAGGCTAAGTGTGTTTATGCGTGTGCTCAAGTGAGTGGATGAGAGACGGCCAGAAGAAATCATCCGTCTTCGGATGAAAGAAATCAAACTCTTCGACTCAGCTGTGTGTGTGTGTGTGTGTGGGTGTGTGCGTGTGTGTGTGTGTGTGTGTGTGTGTAGCAGTGTTTTGTTTTGCTTCTGAGTGCAGAAAGCTGGCCTCCCCTGAGCGGCTAAGCGAGCTGTATCCGTGCATATCTGGCAGGCACCTGGATGTTTCAGTGCACTTTGTTGCGTAGCAGCTGTATTTTGGAAAGTGGAGAACACAGAGGTGCATGTTTCTCTTTGAGGGGAGGGGGAGGGGGGGTTCTGGTCCGAATAGGGCCTGATTGGGCCAGTACGGATACAGGAAAACAAGGGGAAGGGGCTGTGAATTGATGACAGAGCAGAACTGTAGAACCCCCTGAGCCAGAGAGACACACTGCTGGAGGGGGGGGGGGGTTGGTTGAAGCTGCATTACTGGAACCCCCCCTTCTTTCTTTCCTTCATGTTTTATTGCCTTTTATTTAAAACTCCACAACAAATCAATCTGTGTTTTCTTTTATTTTTTATAGTTTTATTTTCACGTAGATATTTAGGCCGAGCGATCCGCTCCCAGCTTTTCCTTTCCACACACTGTATTTGTTTATGTGGATGTAAATAGAACATCTTATGCTTTTGGAAAAAAAAAAAAACTTAAAATGTCCTTCTGGACTTAAAAAACTGTAATTTTCGACTTTTTTTTGTTTAAATCACAGACAATTTGTCAAGAAATTATTTGTGCTCTGCACCATGAAAAACACAGTGGAATGAGGGAATGTAATGGCAGCGCTGGCAGAAACCACAGAAGAAGAAAAGGACAAATCCAACACAAATCAAAGCAGAGGGCGACGTTAAAGGAGTCCGTACAGTCGTTTGTTTCTTTCTTTCTTTTCTCCTCCACTTCCTCCTCACTCCTGAAGTCTTTCCCTTTTTGTCTTCCTCCCTCTCCTTCACTTCACTCGCTCTGTGAAAAGCACTGTCACAGCGTTTCTCCAGCCACAACTTCCTATATAATTACTGCGAGGCACAAAACTAAACAATCGTCCCACACAGCCCCGAAAATCGCTTGGATTAGTCCACATCTTGGAACACTCAGTGTGTGTGTGTGTGTGTGTGTGTGTGTGTGTGTGTGTGTGTGTGTGTGTGGAGGGAGAAATGTAGAGAGAAAAGGGAAAGGGGGGAGGGGGTGTCCAGATTTGAAAGTCTGACTTAGTTTGTAGAGACACAGGAAGGGAGGGAGGGGTTTGGAGTATCCACTTGGACAGGGAGGGGGAGGGGGGTGTCAAACAGGGGGATCTGTAGTACTGTAGGGCTTTTTTTATGAATGGAGAGTGAAGGAGAGAGAGCAGCCAAGGACTGGTCGGGGGGTGGTGGTGGAGGTGGGGGGTGGGGTGGCTCCACTTCCTCTTACGCACGCAGGGAAGAAAATTTATGAATGGCTCACATCTCTCGAGCTGCTCCAAGTGTAAACAACATACTTGGACAAAGAAGAGCGAGCTCTCAGCGCAGGCGGCGCCTTTCCCAAACCTTTCTGACCATTTCTTCCTCTTTTTTTTTAAATTAAAAAAAACAAAACAAAACAAAGAAAGTAAAGCGGTGACACGTTCCACCCATTTTGAATTAAGCATGCGCATCATCATTTTTGACTGACACCCCCATGTCCCCCCCCCCCGCCCCCCGCAGGCCGTAAAGAGACAAAAGGAATGTGTCTGACGGCCCAGCGTCAAGCCAAGTCCAAACCAAAACAACCAAACATTCATCCTCCTCTGCTCCTGAGGAGAGAAAAACCCCATCCTTTTTTAAAAACTCATTTGGCTCATTGAAAAAAAACCATATCCATATGATCTGGTGTTCTGTTATCACCAATGGCTCGGTTACCTTTAAACACACACAGAGGCAGGTCATTGAGTACATAAAAGTTGCCTGTTTGCATAACCTTCCCTCAATGGCAGCCTGCAGACAGAGCAGGCTTGTTAGCTGTGAACCAGAGGAGAATGGACCAGATGAGATAGATTTTCCAGATGTGCAGGTATTGCACAATCGCGCCTTCGCTCCCTCCTCTTCTCCAATCTACCATTAGAACGCGTCCCCTGGTTTCCGCGTCTACCCCCCTGCCACACACACACACATACACACACACACATACACACACACGCCTCCCCTCTCTCGGTCAACACCGCACCCATGCAGGTAACAACCTGACTCGGTAAACAACAATGTTTAATTTTAACAGGGCGCCTTTTTTTTTATATGTGCTAGAGTTTCCAAAACAGGTGAGTCACCTGTACACCAGACAGCGTGAATGCCTGCCCCCCCTACAGGAGAAAAGACGCGCTATTTTTAATCCTTTTAACCGCCCCCATACAATAACAATATTTATACGTCGTCGCTTTGTCAACTTCAGTTTTCCCATCAATCACAGCTGAATGGAGATGAGCCAACTCGTCTCAGCGGCTATTGACTTCAACCAGCGGGGACACAGTCAACACAGGAGTGTCTCGGCCATGTATAAGTGAGCTGCCCGTCAAACTGAAGCCCCCCGTGACCCTGCAAATCATACCCAGGTCAACCGTTAGCAGAAGTCTGACAGCTGATTGGCTAACAGGCCAGGGGGTTAAGTAGACATGACCTCTGTGTGCCCCAGGGTTCATCCGCACTTCCTCCGCAGCATTGTTGGACAGCAGACAGAGACAAAGCCGCACAGGGCCCGTGTCACCGAGAGGCCGAGCAGTTGTGAGTCGGAGCTGGTTAAATCACATGTGTGTTTACAGACAAAAGGCGCATGGGTTTCGGCGAGAGGAAGTAGCTGCGGAGGGGAGTGAAGGCTGTCAGTTTCACTTTCAGGATGAAATGATTCCGGAGATATTCCGAGGTCTTTTTAAAGTAACCCTGTCAGTCTCTGTGCTAAGGATAGAGAAGCCTGCGCTGAACGGGACAGAGAAAGAAAAAAAAAAACTGATCCCTGATCCTGACTCGCCATTGTTAAGACGCACAACAAAAAAGGGAAACTCATTCAAATCGCCGCTCAGTTGTGCTGCCCAGGAATTTGCTTTTCCATTTTACACCTTCCGATGTGCACAAAGGGCCAACTTTGTACCTGGGCCCTGAATGATTTTTTTTTACCGGTTTCCTGGGCTGTACCCATTCAGCTTTTCAAAGGCATGCAAATGGAGGACAGCGGCACATAATGCCGGCATCCAAATCCACTCCATGACTGCCTCATTAGGCTTTCTGTTCCTGCATGGCTTTGTGCGCCAGAGAGATTACTGTCACATCGGCGTGTTACATTATCCCTGCGAAAGCCTCGGCTGGTTTCGCTTTGAGTTGGACTTGCGTTGGCAAATCAGCTGATCAAATCTGAACTGTCAGTCAGACCACACCCCTCTGTGTTACATTGATGAATAAGTAAATAAATAAACAACATACAAAGAGCTGATCTTTACAGCGTGATCCAAAAAAAAAAAAGAAAAATCTGATTTTTGGCACATGTTTAAATCCACATAGTGATTTGGACACACAAACGTTGATGGGACACAAGAGTGGAAAAGTACTCACAGTTTTCAGAATGGAAATCAGGAACAAATTGCTCGTCACTGTCAGGAACCTGAGCTGAAAGGAAAATGATAAGAGTCAGCAATCATCATTTTATCATTACTATCATAATTATGATTATTATTATGAGTATTATTATTATGATCATTATTATTACTCCAGACAGAACCTGACCTTTCTGTGTCGGTCCTTTCCTAACTCATTTTGTCTTTCACTGTAATCTGAGTCAGAGCCTGTGTGGGCTTCATCCAGGTGACCTTCACTGCATGATTTTCACAGCGTGCCAGCACTTTACTCCTTCATACAGTAGGTCAGTACAAAACAACAAGAAGCGCCTGAATGGCATCACATCGTCCATGTGCTTTTTAACAATTTTGGTTGTACAGACTTTTGACTAAGAGATTTTAACCAACGAAAAACAAGACTAGTCGACCATATTGACTTGCTTTAGTCTAAGTTGTTGTTGTTGCCTGCTATATTGTAGTAGTATAGTATAGTAGTATACTATATTGTTGCCTACTACTATATACTGTACCACTAGCTCCTAAACAGTTTCTGTTTCCAGTGTAGTGTAAATTCCGGCAGCACAAACTGGCTGTTCTGGATAAACAAGTGAGAAAATGTGTCGCGAGCGGTGATGAACGAGCAACACCATCACTGAAGTCAGGGACAGTCTAAAAGTAGTCTGGATTTCATCTGCACCATCTGCGAAGGTGACGGATCACTTATACAGGAGGCGAAGGGGGAATGTTGAGGTTGAATCGTCCTTGTCAAACGACTTATGTAGTACAGTATATGTATGTTCTGTAGGTGTGTGATCAACCTCTGTCTTGGAGAGTACAAAGCCGTATGTGTCAGGAAATGCTCACAGCCATGTTGCAGTTTCTGAATTTGAGCTAAGAAATAAATAAATTATATTATACACTGTAAATTATTTGAATATATATAATATATATTATTTTTTGTTATAACAATATATGATAATAATAACCCCACTCACTCCCTGGTTGGGGTGAGAAGGTCAGATTCACCCACTGAGGCGTTTGCTGGCTGGCATCACTTTTTGCAATCCCTCTCTTTAATGACCTCAACGTTAAGTAGAACCAGGACTGGCAACCTTTTCATCGTGACGCTGCTCCAGCACCACAGGTTTCTGGGGTTTTAAAGTGTTTCCATTGCCTGAAAGTCACACTTGCGTCATGGTACAAGCGAACTGGAAGGGAAATGTTGATGACTATCATTAAATATCATGAACCCAATCAGGGACGTGACGGGCGAGAAAACTAAACGGGGTAACTAAATATGGACAAACGATCCCCCTTAATAAACAGAACTTTATTTTAGTATTATGGCTGTATTTATATTAATCAACTATGACTTTCTACCAATGCCTGTTAGTTTTAATCACACAAGAACAGAAGTCTAACAAAACATTACTGGCCGTTTCCTCTCAGTTCCTCTGTTACTGTGTCCAAATCATGATGCACAACACAGAAACCAGAGAGAGAGAGAGAGAGAGAGAGAGAGAGAGAGAGAGAGAGCAACAGAAACAGTGGACAAAAACACTGCCTGCAAACAAAGGAAGTAAGAAATTCAAATCCACTTTTCTTGTCGTCACAGCCCTCCTTCCTGTGCAGAGGAAACCGGATGACGACGTTTCGGAGCATGTTCAGATAAATGACACTGATCTCTTATATAAAGCCGCATCCTGTGGCTTACTATACCATAATAATATTAGCCCCTTTTAACTTTTCAGCCTTTTCGCCACAGGGGGCAGAAATTAAACTGCTGGATGAGACAGAGCAGGGGCTGATATTCAACTGTGCAGATCCAACAGTGCAGCGATTAGTCATGTCCAGGACCATCGGACAGTGCGACCTGGCTGTGTGCGTTTTGCGGCTGTACACGGTCGTGTGCGTGCATGCGTGCGTGTATCCGACTTGTTTCCAGGAACACCTCGTCAGGGGCTTTGAGATGCAAGTCAGCACAAGAAGGAAAGTGTGTTTATACGAGCACAGACGCATGTTCTCCCCGATGCTTCCAGGCACCTTGAATGGCTTTTTTTCTTTTTCTCCAACCCACCCCCCCTCAGCAGGAGATCCTGGGAGGGGCTACGCAGCCTCAGTCATATAAACCAAAAGGCCAAAATGAGACAAGATGTGACAAGCTCCTGAACTCTGTGCCATTCAAACCTTCACCCTTTCTTTCCCTGTCTCGCTTCCGCTCTCCTCCTTTGGTTTAAAAAAAAAAAACATCCCTCTAGCTAACCAGCTTTTACAATCTGAGCGAATCCCTCACAACTGCAATCAGTCATGATAAGGTCTTTAATTAATGCAACAGGAAAGGAGAGGTCTAAGCCAGGGAAGCTGAAAACAAGCCAGTACTTAAGGTTAAATAACACTTTGATAAAGTTACACTTCCATCTTTCTGTCCCGCTTATGTTTTTGCCTTGTTTGCCGTGAGTCAACAATAAGCAACCAATCGAATTGGACAGTCAATAATTTAAAGGGCTATCACGTATCTACATATCTTCTATAGATTCTCATCTATGTTTTCAGATAGTATTGATTCCTTTAACCAGGATGTGTGTCTGTGTGATTTCTGTTGCCACCACTGTACAGTGGAGGTGAATGGAAGAAACTAAATTCAGCAACACAAAAGTGTCCTGGGTGCTCGGAGTGACCCAAAGAAAACAGTGTCATCAGATCTCAAACTGAATATTTAAAGTAGTTCTAATGAAACAGGATCATTGTGATTATTACGAGTAAACACATTTCTAACACTGTTCATTAACCCCTGTTGTAGCAGGCGAAATCTTACAGGCTGACACAGTTTGAGCGAATAAAACCAAAACTATCGGAAATATCAATTGTAAGAATGTTTTTTGGGGGTGAACTAACACTTTCATTGTGGCATGTATCGCTAAATCTGTGAATAGGAATGGGCCCCCGACTTTGAAGGGACACCCATTGTTGCAGTTTTATTGGCTCGGGCCCTTGTTTTTGTCTGGGTGAGACGCTGGTGTGAAGTGACCTTGCCGGTTTTTGACGCCGCATGAGAAAAGAGGGAAGAGCTAGCATGCATACAGCATTGTTTGTCCTAAACAGTTAGCGGCGTGCTCTATTTAAATGTCTGTCTGGTCTCAGGACGAATGCAACTACTCCCCCAGTAACCTGGGGAAGCAGATTACTGTTGAGTAACCTTCACTCAACATGAAGATTTGGACTCTGCGTGCTAATTCAACGTGACATCGGCAATCATCATTTATAATAACAACAATAATAATAGAATACATGTTTTCCATGAATTGAACACACAATAAGGCCACTCTTGCTATAGTTGAACAAGTGGACCCACACAAGTCAAGATGTCAGCACGCTGCTCTTAAACTGAGAATGAAGGACATTTAAATCTGTCGTATTCAGCAGGTAAATGTGAAAGTCAATAACACTCACTCTGCACAGTGTGCACTTTTGAGTCAGGAATCCAAATTATACGCGGAAGGGGAATTAAAACTAAGAGTTTATGTGACACGGGTCCCGATATAAATGTCTTGTGTTTGCCCGGAAATCAGAGAAACTCTGAATTCACAAGGTGGCAGTAATGCGCCTAAGAGTCGACCGCCAGCCGCCATTACGCCACATCAGAAGAAGAAAACAAATTAAAATTCCCTTTAAGCCTTCACACCAAAGCAGATGAAAGCAGCCAACACTGCAAAGTTCGCACGTCCCCGTGCAACACTCGTTTTAATCCCACCACCCTGCCACTGTCGTGCACCAGGTGAGCCCCCCCCAAACATACAGTATCGTGACTCCAATAGGACTCGTGTCATCAAATTTGCAGGCCGACAATTGCCTCTGACTGGGGCCCATTTCACTGCTATGTGCCTTTGAGTGACACAAGCCAAACAGCCTGTTTGTTTGCCCTGGCTGCTTGCTGGAAAGCACACGACACGCCGACATGGCCAAAATAGGACATACTGAAAGCTAATAATGTCCCGCCAGTGCTCTCTTTGGCCTCTTTTTTTTAAATCTGACGTGCCGTACAGGAAAGTTTGGATTATATTGCAGCAATCTAAACTCAAGAAGTCATCATTTTTGTCTGGACCAAAGCACAAGAAAAAAAAAAAAGTAAATAATATTTGACAGCAACTCCCAAAAAAAAAAAAGCACCAGTGAAAGTTTCTCGTATCACTTTGACGAACTGATCGAAAACGAAGAGGCGGCGTTTTGTGAGTTTCTGTGCCCATTGATCTTAACAAACAGTGACACAATCAAATGTATTGGCTGTCATAAAAAGGGGGGAGGGGAGGGGGCACAGATTGAGAGGAAAATCAGCCTGCAGGCATGTCTCACCTTCTGTGAGCCATGTCTCTTGGAGTTGGCTTAAATCCTGGAAGAGGTCTGAACAGAAAGGGGGAAAAAAACACACACACAATCAATACACTGCAGAAGTAGTCGACCATTACCTAGTAATATATGTCTATGATATTTAATTGCAGTAGCTGAGGTGTAGCCTGGTCCTCTTCATATATTGTAATTTCCCAATTTGGGATCAATAAAGTAAACCTATCTATCTATCTATCTATCTATCTATCTATCTATCTATCTATCTATCTATCTATCTATCTATATATATATATATATATATATATGTCAGGATGTAAACATGTGCCATGTAATGAGTCCAGAGGCCAAAATCGTGAAGCTCCACACTGCTTTACCTTCAGATTCCTGAGGGGGTAATTCTGTGTCCATGTATTTCCTCTTCGCTGCCATCAACAGTCTATTTAGGGGCCCATTTCCTTGCGACTTCTGCAAAAGCCATAGATGTGTAGAGGGGAGAGAGAGGTGAGAAACAGGCTGACATTACTACTACTCTACACGGTACTGTAGCAGACAGACAATGCCATGTTGGCTGTGGTGTGGAGGGAAACCAGGAAAGATGCAGGGTTTACAGTCATTAACCAGTAACGTAAATAATAGTGATCCCCCGCTTCTCAGTTGGAGAGGGAATATCTTGGAAAAACCAAACGCGCACCGTTTGGCACGCGCCGACGCGCTCCTCACCCCAAATAGCCCACCGAGGAGACACGACCGAACCGTGCCTCGCTTTATCGCTTTGTTTTCTGTTGGTTTATATATATATATATAAATGTATATATATACAACTATATAAACACAACTGCTTCAGCAGCAGATAGAAATAGAAGAAAACAACAACAACAACTCGTGCAGACGCGACACGGAGAGAGAGAGAGAGAGAGAGAGAGAGAAAGTCCGACGCGTTAAAACAAGCAACAACAACACGCGCTGAAAGTTCATCCATACGTACATTTGCTAAAGTGTAAGGCACTTGCTGGTCCAGATATCCGTCCATCTTATAATCCGTCCGCTAGCCGTTTGCGCTCATTGAGGGCTGTGTGGAGTGAGAGCCGCGCGGCCGTGCGCGCAGAGGAGGGAGCGCGCTCTGCTTGTGAATGGAGCTGCGTGGAGGCTGCATGCATAATGAGCTCCATTCACAAAAAAAAAAAAAAAAAAAAAACGCCGAGGGGGAAGTGATGGCGAGTGATTACCCAGCGGGCCGCTGCCCTCTTTACAAACCTGTATGTGTGTGTATGTGTGTGTGTGTGTGTAAGATGGAGACAGTGCGTCTCTGCAACAACAAGTTCCAGACAAAACTACTTTACGCACGGGCATATACTTTTGGTTTGGTTTATGTGCGCCATGCGTCGCGCGCCATGTTTCTGTAAACGCGTCTCGGGCTATGATGATGATGATGATGATGATGATGATGCGCACGTGAGCTGAATTCATGTTCATGTGAGTTATGGGTCTTGGTTGTGTTTGGTCGCTTGTCGGCCCTGATCCTGTTCGGAACCAGTCCAACAGAGAGAGAGAGAGAGAGGGGGGGGGGGGTGCGCGTGAGGGGAAACAGATGTTGCGTTTTCGGTCCAGTCACTTCCAGCAGAACCGAAAAGCTGCAAAGTCAGAACCGGCTCGTGCGCGCTGTTGTGAGTCTGTGTTGTTGAAGTGTGGTGACTTTAACGCTGCCAGCTGTGCTGTCATTCCCCCGCGGACTTGATTTGGGGATAATAGGGAGAGTTGCTTTTCCAGCTCTTCTCAGAGGACGCTCGTGATTGGTGGATTTCCTCTTTCAAGGGCTCAAATTACTCGCCATTGTCCGCATGACTACACTGACTTATGAATGGAGTCTCGGTCCCGTCCACGAGCCAATCAGGGGCCTGGTATTCGAGATCCTAGCAACGGTGGGAGGGGCTTGCGGCGCAGCGGCCAATCGTCTCCACGCAGACTGTGGGTTTTTTTTTTATGACTGGATTTTCCAGTTGTTTTTCATTCACAAAAAAAAGAGAGGGAGGGAAAGTTAGGGGGAGAAAAAAAAAAACTTCCATTCATAAAAACTTGCCCTGGCACGAAAGTCCTGACATGTTTTTCTTGTCCTGCCCGGACAAACCCAGAGAGCCTCACTTTGTTTACCTCAGCGCATGTGTTCCAGCTCCAGCTCTCTTCATAAGCAGCAGTGATCACAGCCAGACAGGCTGTGTGGGGGGGTGGGGGTGATGGTGGTGGTGGTGGCTGCAGCTCTGCAGGAGTCCTGTACACCCAAACTGACGTAAATGTTCAGGATCATGGCGTCTGACATTCCTGTGGCGTTAAGTCTGCACCGCACCAAAACCATTCCAAGTTCCCTGTGAAGCTTTGTACACAAGAGCAACACACAAGGTGACGCGCCTGGAGCTTTTTGAAATGAAACAGCTGAAGTGAACTGGCAGGGTTTGTGTGTTTTGTTTTGCTGTGTTTGGTGAGGGAGGGTGGGCAGCTGCAGGGAGACAGGAAACAAAAGCGGCGATGGGATCTGAGATTGGTTTCAGTGCTGACTGGGATTCAGAGACAGTTCAGGAGCGCATGCACCGTCCTCATCCGCTCTCTTCTGCTAAGATCTCATTTCATCTCCATAACAGGTGATGCTGGACATGTTATTTCCTGCTTAATGACATTTCGAGGCACATTTAGATGCACGCAGCAGGATATAAATATTCCATCAGCGTGGCTCTGTGCAGCCAGCACCCAGTTTGCCTTGAGGATATCACACAAGTGGATCATGATAGTTGTTTTAGCAGTCGTTTGATTGAATTGAAGTCAGAATATAAACTAGTCTGTGACCACTGGTTCCCAGACTACGCCTGATGGTGTCTCATGATCAGCCTGAAGGGGTCTTGGTAAGATTACATGGACAAAGACTGAGTAAAGTAGTTCACTCTAGTGGTCTTTGGTAATTAATGGGTGAGAGTTATGTAAAAGATTCAAACAAAAAGAGTGGGGAAATGAGTCACACTTCCTCAGTTAGGTAATAAGATGTGGAAATCATGGGAAACTATGGGCTGAAGAAAAATATGAATGATAGACTTTGTGCTTCCTTGTTGTACGTCTCTGTGTTTGGTGATTTTAACAAATGCAAACATGCCTACATGCTAAATTCAGATGATGAACAAGATAAACATCAAACACTCTAAACATATGCATAGCATTTCTAAAAGAGCATGTTAGCCTTGCTGACTTTAGCTATATATATATATATATATATTTGTGTGTGTAAGTGTAGATATTTGTGTTTTCTATTTGTGCATGGTTCACTTTAATGGCTTGGAAGACAAGACTCCATCATTTGTTTTGATTTTGTCAAAAAGCATCATGGGAGCCTGTGAAAAAGAAGGGACTGGTGATTTGAGAAAAGAAAGGAAAAGTCCAGCGTGGCAGTTCTTCATTCTTCAAATGAAACAGTCAGAGTGAGAAAAATCCCCCCCTCTCACTGCTTATTTCCACACCAAAAAGCAGAAACTGAACTACTTCTTACATGAACTGTAACAAAACTGGGGAAAAAAAGCTGATGACTGGTTCTCCAGTGTTTCATTTGCATCATCTAATTTATACCACACAGTACATTAAAGCATCAGTCAGCATATTGTGTTTTTACCACACAGTGTTATGTGTGACTGTGATAACTCACATTTTTTTCCCATTTGAATTGAGAAACCTTTTTTTTCCCATGTGACTCATCTCATCTCATCGCCATCTGAAAATAACTTTATCATATTATCTAGTCGGTAATAGAAAGTTCCCCCACAGCACACTGTCATTTTCGATAATGCAACATGGAAAAAGTTTTTTTAGTTTTTTTTTTTTTAGTTGATGCTACACATGTTTCAGAGGCACGCGTGTTGTTCATTCACACTCAAAGACAAGACTCCATCATTTGATTTAGTTTTGTCAAAAAGCATCATGGGAGCCTGTGAAAAAGAAGGGACTGGTGATTTGAGAAAAGAAAGGAAAAGTCCAGCGTGGCAGTTCTTCATTCTTCAAATGAAACAGTCAGAGTGAGAAAAATCCCCCCCTCTCACTGCTTATTTCCACACCAAAAAGCAGAAACTGAACTACTTCTTACATGAACTGTAACAAAACTGGAAAAAAAAGCTGATGACTGGTTCTCCAGTGTTTCATTTGCATCATCTAATTTATACCATACAGTACATTAAAGCATCAGTCAGCATATTGTGTTTTTACCAAACAGTGTTATGTGTGACTGTGATAACTCACATTTTTTTCCATTTGAATTGAGAAACCTTTTTTTCCCCATGTGACTCATCTCATCTCATCTCCATCTGAAAATAACTTTATCATATTATCTAGTCGGTAATAGAAAGTTCCCCCACAGAACACTGTCATTTTCGATAATGCAACATGGAAAAGTTTTTTTTAGTTTTTTTTTTTTTAGTTGATGCTACACTTGTTTCAGAGGCACACATGTTGTTCATTCACACTCAGCTGACATATTTAAATGACAGAAAGAGCCTGTTAAGTACCTACACAGTGCTACACCTATATGTACTATAGTGCTGATGCAGTCTTGCTGTTACAAGCCAATACACAAGATTTACAACTATAGATCCTCTCAGGATGAATTGAAATAGTAAAGAATATAGACAGTGGCCATAGATCACCTCCCATGTATTTCATTTACAGTGCTGCCCCCCACACACACGTACTGACACACACACACAAAGCAGTGCAGAAGTGCATTGTGAAATCTATTGTAATAGTCATCCACCCGCAGCTCTAATATAGCCTTGTCAGCAGGGAGATAAGTACTGACAGAGACAGTGGGGAGACATTTTAAGTTCAGTGCGGTGCTGTGGAGTGGACTCAAAGTGCTTATTGATCAAAGCTGGCTGTGCATGATGGATGGCTGAAATGTTATTATAGCTTTAGCTGTTCACGTGATGGGGAGACGTAGAGTTGAGATGCGCTGAAATGGAGGGAGATGGAGGGAAAGAGGGAGGAAGAGTGAAATCGTTGCACGGCTGGGTGGAAAAGGCAGACAGAAGCGGAACGCCGCGCATGAAAGTGGGAAAACGAGGGGATGATGATGACAGAATACAGAAGCGGCGAGGCCGAGGCGTCTGTGGGGGATGATGATGTGTGTGTGTGTGTGTGTGTGTGTGTGTGTGTGAAAGGCTCGTCGACAACACCTCTCAGTCTTTCCTCCTTTCCTCCCTCTCTTCCTCTCTCTGGAGCGAAACCGCCCACTCCCTGATAAGGCCGATGATGGTGACTGATAAACAAATAAAGATCTTTGATTAAAAACAAGGACAGTACTCCGAGACTTACTGGAAACCCGATCTGTGATCAATACATCCAACACCAGTCCTTTTCTTCTTTAGAAATCATGAGGAAATGAACGCTAAGTAAATGACCAATCAACAAAACAAACTTTTCTAATAATGCTAATAATGTTTTTGATAATGTTCAATATAAATATGATGGTTGTTTGCATGTATAGTCGTTACCTGGGGGATGTATTTGTTGATGTGGTGCTGGAGCTGTAAACTGTGTAAATGAGTATGATATGACGCACGGTGCACAAACAAATACGCGGTCATCAGTGTGATCTTTAGACCCTGCTGTCACATTCATTGACTTCGCTCTCTGGGATATGAATGAAGTGAATCTTTGTTTTCATATCAAAACAGTTGCGAATGCATCGACGCTTATCGGCCCTGCTTTCAGAAACAAATCCGTGGTGTGTGTGTGTGTGTGTGTGCACGTCACTGATCTCTCCCAGGCAGAGGGCAGGCCAGACACGCTGACTTCTGGAGGCGAATGACAAGGAATGGACGGCGGGGAAAAAAAACAAGCGAGCCTGTGTCTGCCGCAGAGGAGTTTGGGTTGCAGGTGGCTAAGAGGCAGGCTTGGGTTGGCTCACTGGCCCCCGTCAGATGCCACCAGTGACATTTCCTGACTATGGCTATGGCGAGAGGGTTATTTACTCCCATAACAACAATTTCTCTGCTGCGCCCAACAATGCCAAAACCAAAACCATATGTGTTCAATTCATATGCGCCAACCTATAAATTCCTCTCCACAAAAAGTTGTTTGCTTTTGTTCGTTCTCTCTGGTCCATTCGCGTAAGCCGCTATAATTATAGAATATGTTATATCGCCACATTGAACCAATAAAAAGTCCACGCTATAAAAACTGCTCTGATATATACAGATCATTTATGTAGTGTTTAAAAAGGTGATATTTACCTGCTGCAAGTCATTTTGTGGCCACTTGGGGTGATGAAGCCCGAAAACAGGTTGCAAACACCCACATGTGGTCACGTGTACAAAAGTACAAACTATTGTTTATGACACAGAGTAACATTATCTTTCATTTGGTGCCATATTACTGGCTGATGCTTATGCTTGGGTTCTTTGTTTTAGTATGAGTGAACTCTGTCACAAGCCAACTTTAAATATATATAGTTTTAATTGGAATCAGTCATTATGAAACTTTCCTTGTTTATTAGAAGGCATACACAGCTGGAAACTGTCATGTGACTTTGACAGTAAGTGGATGGCATTGGCCCTCATTGTAAATATATTGGGCATCACAGGAGCATGAAAACAAACATGAGTTAGTGTCCGGCTGGAGGCCGTCAGGGAGCCTGGTTTGTTTGGACTGTGGAACAAGCTTTGGAGGAAGAGCAGCTTCTCTGACGCCTCATGTCAACTGGAAAATGATTCCTAATGCAAACACTCATTGTGTGTGTTTGTGTGTCCTTGTAATGCGCTTGTGTGTCCATACAGTGAAGAGCATTTCCCAGTTGCTCTTCCACAGGGACCAAAAATAATATCGACTCCCACGTAAGTTCCCCCGACTTATCGCACATCCTCACTGTGCCATGCTGCCAAATCTGGACCCCTCCTGGTTTCCTTGCGTCCACGCAAACCCCACGCTGCCTTTAAATGCCGGAGTTTATTTCTGCACCGAACAATGCACACCTGAAAATAACTCCAGACTAGGTAGAGCCAGCTATGTTTGGATTGGAGGATTTTTTAAAATGCAAAAAATGGATGCATACTTCCTTAAAAGGTCAGGCTGGGTGAACGGAACTCACCTTCCTGTAAAAGATCCTGTTGTTGAGAACCTTAATGTGCTGTTGTTGGAGAGCTGCTCTGCACCTACTCATTTTGAGAAAGCTCAAAGTTGATGTGTGAGCCGTGAGCGGCCGTTAGCTGAGATTTAGATGTTCACCTCCTGATGCTGGTGCAGGGGATCGCCGCTGCATGCCTGGTTTTTGACCACAGAGACACGTCGAGTGATTTCCCGCCTGCGCACCACCCCTGTTACATTCCTGGCACTGCTGTTCAGTCAGCACCACACGGGCTCCCCTCGCCCCGGCTGAAGCCCCCCATCAGCACCAGACCAGCTTCAGTGGAGGTGTGTGTTTATGTTTGAGAAGAAAGAGAATGAGACAGAAAGAGATCTTTATTAGTGTGTGTTCCATCTATCTTCCCCGTCTTTGCCCTGTGTGTGCAGTAACATCGGCCCAAGGCCTGTTCTTCATTCCCCCAGGACGTTGCACCGTTGCTGGGATGCCTGCTTGTGTATAGCCATAGTCAGGAAATGTCACTGTTGGCATCTGACGGGGGCCAGAGAGCCAACCCAAGCCTGCCTCTTAGCCACCTGCAACCCAACCTCCTCTGTGGCAGACACAGGCTCGCTTGTTTTTTTTCCCCCCGCCGTCCATTCCTTGTCATTGGCCTCCAGAAGTCAGCGTGTCTGGCCTGCCCTCTGCCTGGGAGAGATCAGTCAGGTGAAGCACAATAGCATTTATAGGGGGGTTTTTGACTGGCAGCCCTGTAGAGAAGTGGCTGCCATGCAGCTGCACCAGCACAGCTGAGCTGCCCGTTAAAACACAAAGCTGACCCTAAACCCTCACTGACACACACACACACACACACACACACACACATATACACAAATCAATTATCGTTTCTTTAACTTTCTCCGATTTTAATATTTGTCTCAATTTGCATTAATTTATAGTCTTCATTCTTGCGTTCCTCTATTTTGCGTTCTTGTTAATCGCCATTGTTTCACATGTGGTTTGTTTTTCAGACGCTCCGCCCCTATTTGCCATCTTCATCATTTCTAGTGTGATTTTCTGCTTGTCAGGAAGTTGATGATAAGACCAAAAAACAATATTGTGTTTGTCTGTATGTGTTTCATCCTGTTTTCATCAAATGCAATCACTTTAAAAAAAAATACTCGGTGTTATATATGTAGTATTTTATACAAACTGGCCAAACAGGACTAAATACGGACTTTGTTGGGTAGATGTGAGTGCAGCAGTTTTGGACAAACAGATAACACTTAGTTAGTGGGTCCAGGTCTTTATTTGGCTCTTGGTTTAATCTGTGTTATATTTGCTTAAGGAGAAATCAAATCAACGATTCACATGGAGGTAATGTTTGTTAAGACGCATGCAAATGCGCATGCATTACCGCGGTCATGTGTGTTCACGCCATAAAACTGGCCCTCCATTTCTGGCCAAAGGCACATTGTGGAGACCAAAGAGTGTTGTGGGAGACATTGTTTGGTTCTAAAAGCAGGAAGGCTTTTAAGGAGACACAGAAGAGCCTTGTTGATGTCTCTCTTCCTCTCTCTCTCTCTCTCTCTCTCTCTCTCTCTCTCTCACTCATTTGGTGCCCACACAGCACTGGTTTTGTGTAAATCCTCCTATTGTTGCCACCAGCCCCCTCTTCGCCCACATTTCCATTTATATCCCATTTTACACTTCATTTCCATACTAATTTGGGAGGGCAAAAAAATCCCATGTTATGTCATTTATAGTGATGCAGCTGGTTTATCTAGCCATACAAGGGGGAACCGGTGGGGCTGGCCCCCCCGGGGCATGGCCTCCTCTTCATCAGAACTGCCTCTGTCAAATCAAAGGCAGCACTTATAGATGGTGGGCCTGTTTGGCAAACTGACCATAAAGATGGCCATTATAAATTTAACAGAATGGGACGTCATTGAGTTGAGAATCAAGAAAAAAAAAAAAGCGATGAATAGCGGGTTATTTTAGCCTCTCTGAGCTCCACCCCACATTTTCTGCTTGGCTTTCATGCAATCCCGTGTTGAGCTGCTTTCGTCTAATTTTGTCGAATTCCTGCCCGTAATGACTCTCGATGCTTGTAAACTCTGTGGTGTCAACAATGCCTCCAGATCTTTCCACCAAAAACAACACACAAGTCTGTTTGGGAGCCTGAACAAGCGAGCAGTTGTGTTCTAGTTTGGGTTTATCTGGTGCTGAGTGACCTGATAACACAAGGTCCCTCAGTGTGGTTGACGGTAATTTGAGATGTTCCTAGAAGTCATACAAATACTTAAACAGAGTGTTATGGAGGTCTCCATGTGATCACTGGTGGTATTGCTGTTGTCCTGGGATGATGATGTCTGATGACCAAGTAGACGTTAAGATATTACAGTTTGGAACCTGATGGACTCCCTATACTATTTCATCCTTTTAGATATTTATTTAAAGTTAGAGACAAGGAAATTGTTAAGAAGAAGAAGAAGAAAGAAGAAGAAGAAGAAACATACTTTTATTAATCCCAGAATTGGGAAATTGTACACTGTATTTCACACTGCATTTTTACACACATCACACATTAGTCACATGCACATGCGGAGCAGTGGGCTGCTCCCCCTGAGGGAAGCGCACAGGGAGCGAATTTGGGGGTTAAGGGCCTTGCTCAAGGGCCCAAGGTGGTGGACTGCAGATGGCGGCGCCTCTCCCATTTTCCGGCCAATCCGGCGTATAAACCGGCAACCTCACGTCTGGGATGGTGGCGCATCACCCTTTCTTCGGCAGGGCTGGGATTCGAACCGGTGACCTCCGGGTCCAAAGCCTCTTGGTCCGGTGTATAACAGTGTATATTCAATATATATGAAGGTGGTAGATAATACCATAGAGCCAAATGTACGTATCAATATGAACCACCTTGTGTTTGAAGTGTCCCTTTGGAGTCCTGAGCCATCTGGCCTTGACCCGGCCCGGAATGTAAGACAGTGATTATGTTGGAGGCGTGTGGGCTGTACATGGAGGTGATGTCTCAACAGCAGTGAGGACATGGTTTAAGGGTCATTACCATAAGTCGTGCCCTTTGGATGGAGATGTTGGTGAGTTTGTGCGATGGGGCTCTAATGAATGGAAGCCATTCATTGATGCTGGCTGCACTGCATCTTAGACTGATACCTTGATATTATGTGCAAGTACTGTGTCAAATCCTACAATAACTTTTTTGTAAAAATTAATGTGCACATTGTGTTTTTTTTATGAATTTGGACTTTCCCAATGATTGCTGTTTTTATGTCTGTAACACAATGACGCCCTGAGTCATGTGTGACATGTCCACTTGTCCATTCCACTGTGGGACAGGCCCGAGCCCTCATGGACTTCCAGCGCTCATACGAGGGCTGGAAGCTGGGGAGGACATTTGGACCGTAGCCTAACATTTGGAATATGCTGTGCTCACGTAAACAAAAAACATTTACTGTTTGCTCACCCTGTCTGCTAATCCAACCCACATTTGGAGAATTTAAACAGTTTGTCCTTGGAAATCAGTGCCCTGCTTATAAAACAATTCCCAAACAAAGACTGGATCGGACCTTATTGCACGACACACAGATTACATCAGGAAACAAAGGTACTACGCCAGTTATCACTACAGGCAAACTGATGTGATGAAAACCTCCTGCATTTGAGGGATACTTCTACAAAAAACACCGTCACAGCCAATAAATATGCAAATACTGAAATAAATGTAAATAAATCCATAAAGAGGCAAATTAAACTTGATTGAATAATTTCCTGCGTACTTGTTTCATTTACTCTTTTCAACCTAGAGGAGTAAATGAAAGCACATGGTACAATTATTGAAAACATCTGTCAAACTCTGACTTCCTAGTTTTAACCCGTGCACACAGTTTTCCTGCACAGTGACCGATCACTCCGGTCACTCTACTTCCAAATACAGTGGTCTTATCTGGCTAAGCAGTTTGTTTACATCCTCTCCGACCATCTGAACATTCTTGTTTCTTGCCCCATTGAAACTAATTTTTTCAACCATGTTGTGTTCCTCGATCTCAGAAACGAATTTGCTGAGTGCATTGTTACCTTAACCAGTGACGATGGCCGAAATTCAGAAAGCGAGATCCAAGTGGGAATAAAGTGGAGTTATCCTTGGACATGGTCGGATGTCAGGGAATTGGGAACACGGTGTGAGCGGCCTTGTGTAACATGCCACGTTTTCTTCTTCCTTGGTCCATGTTTATAGCACCAGGCTGCACGACATAATAAAACAATGTCGCGTTGAGTAAACTCGGCCCTGAATGACCGCTCCCTCTCATCTCGTGTTATATTTTCTCTGCTCAGGTAAAGCTGCACTGATGTCAGCCCTCTCTGTCAGTGGATGAAGTCAGTGGTGTTTGAAGGAGTGAGATCATTTTTCCATTGAGTGCAGAGTGGGCCGGTATAAGAGACACCTCATGTGGCCATCAGGAAAATGTTGCCTGTCTCCCTGTCTGCCTGCCCGACCCCCTGAAAGCAGATCCACGTCATTCCAGAGTGCTGATGAACACAGCGGACGCAGGTGATCTTTCTCGCTTTATTTATTTATTTATTTTTGCTCTAATATAAAACATGTAGAACGGCTGTTTGAGGGGCCTGAAAAAGGGGAACATGCAGACACAGGAAAAACGTGTGTGTCTATAAGATGCACAGATACACACAACGTTTGGTTAGGACAGTGGTTCCCAAAATTTCTCTGCTGGGCCCCCCTTTGGTTGACAAGAAAATAATTTTCACCCCCCCCGCCCCACCCCCCCCCAAGACTCCATTGCACTTTATTTCACACATTGTAAAGAAACTAAATAAACTCATAAACTATAATACAAACCTGATATAAACTACCTGCACAAGGAGAAAAAAAACCCAACAAAAACCTAAAGGTTTGTTGTGCAAAAATGAATCTCCACCCCGCAATATGCTCCTCCCAGGGGGCGGGCACCCCACTTTGGGAACTGCTGGTTTATTGAATTGGAAGGAACAAAATGTGAACTTTTGCAGTCACACTTTCTTCTTTGGTAATATCATAAACAATCCAATCCCATCATCCCTCCAGTTTGACTTTTTTTTTTTTTTTTTGCATTTTGTTCCTTGTTCCTAAAATGTTTTATGGCTCTGCCCATTTGCCTGCTCTGTTTGCACACTGCAACCAATCAATCATAAGACAGACTTTGTACCAGGGAGCTAGCGGGGTAAACGCAGTGTCATGATGCAGACTTTTCAAGGCTCCATAAGCTCAGGGTTTGCATAGCACAAGAAAGGAGTAGTCCGTAATAGTAACTGATACACAGATTTACAAGTGTGAGCACACACTATCATAAATATCAGCAAAAACAAAAGTCCTGCCCATCTTACATCATCATACTGTATGGTCCATGGGCAGTTACTCATCCCCATGTGACTTAGCCTCATCTGTGGAACTCTGTGGACAGGAAACACACACACACACACACGCATACACACACATAGTCACTGATACTGACACAGTCAGATCACGCTGCTGCTCACAAACACACACAAATACAAGCGCTCTCACACACCTCCCCCCCCCTTTTTACCCATCTCAGCATGACATCAGCTCGTCCTGGGTTACTCGGCCTCCCGAGTGCCCTGATGGCAGAGATAAGGCAGGAAAGTCACTGATTAGCTGGGAATCTCGTTACACAGGGAGCAACGGATCCCTCCCCCTCCCCCCCAGCCCACTCCTCCACTCCTGTCCTCACCATCACTGATCCCTCGCATGAGGGATTCTGAGGCTAAATGATGAGCAGATGAAGGGAACGTTGATTATATATTTATAAAACAAACAAACATTAAGAAGACACCGTAATTGTTAATAGTCGTCCCTGTCTACACGTCTTCATCTGGCTCGTTAACCACAGCGTTAATTTCCCAGACGTTTAGGGTGTGAATCAGCTTGGTGCTGTAAGCGATGGTTGTTTTGTTAAATCACGCGGCCCGTCTCTGTGATGTTAGAGAATTTCCCAGCAATGCTGCCAGGGTGTTGTGCCTTTTGTTGGTGCGTTGGGTCCATTGTCCCGGGTACAAGGAGGGCAAACGTATGCTTGAGGGAGCTTCTTTTAAGACTCAATCAGTCCTTTGGTGGGGTCCACTGACCCAGAAAATGGGTTTCCACAGCTAGAGGAAATGATACTCAGTAATCTCTCCACTGGCAACACTGGGGAAGGAATGTACAGCGATGTCAACACAAAGCTGACGAATAGAGATAGAACAGGACATCCTCATGAACTGAACCTTTGACCTTGATCTGCCTTGAGAAGCTGTAACATCTCATCAACTAATAAGCGAGAACGAATCAATGACAGTTTTCAAAACCAGTTTTGCCCCCGCATTAATGAACACGTTTGGTTGTTGCATTGTTTACGGCTCTGGTTGCTACATGGTTCCCACACATTCCTGTCATATGCTTATTATATGAGTGCATTCTCTAGAGATGAGAACAGGTGTATCGTGTGTCCTGTATGTTACTTTCTCAGGTAAAGCAAAGGCCTAAATTACACAGTAGCTCTGATTTGATGACCTGGATAGGACATTTTTAACAATGCTAGTGACACATCCCCACTGATATATCAACAACTCCTGGGTGTATTGTTGTGAAAGGTTATTATGACGGTCATACTCCCAGGATGATTCATTCTAATGTTTTGATGATCCTTAAAAATGTAATGTGGTGCCACCTTGATGTGAATATTTGTAGTGCTCAGTGAAATGCAGGACAAAAAGGTCAGCGACCTACGGGCGCCATCCTTAGGTCAAAATTCCACATAATAAGTAATGACGAAGCTGGCAAAAACATACAGAGGGTTAGTTCTTGTGGTTGAACAGAAGCCATTGTGTCACAGAGTCATAGAGCGTTTAGGAATAACTGTTCAGTGTTAAGTGTCGGCTGCATGTGAAAAAACCCCTCTCCATCCCTGAAGCTAATAATGCTGTATTATGACATGGAGTACATCTGATAGGGGTGGGTCCAGTTCAGTGAAAACATGTTCCCTGTGCTCTTCTGTTACACATACCGTTGCATAATCACGGGTGATTCTAAATAGGTCATTCAGGCCCTTGTTATTTAAGACCACTGGAGGACCTGTTTTGACAGTCGTGTCAATCGATCCGGCTTGGAGTCCAGTTTCACATCGGAATTGATCGCGCGATAAAGATAGAATGATTGATTGACTTGATTCATGTATCGATTTGGCATATTATACAACAGAACGCTCTGTCACTCCGAGACCTCATTGAACATTCTTCATAAAAAATTAGCTGCATCAAAAAATATTTTGTGGTGAATGACAGGACTTATGAAATAATGTTTTCATTGCGGATGGAGACTAGATGGAGATTAGAGAACCAGATGGCTACAAACAAGATGAATCTGAATGATGCAACAGGATATTGCAGAAAACAAATTAAAAAAAAAAATCACCTTAAAAGATGAAGATGTGTCAGTGACGTGTCCTAACTTGTTTCCACTACCCCCAAGTGACCAGTCAAATAAAAGAACAGAGCTTAGATTCAGAAGCGGAATCTGACCTTTTCACTTCCCGGCTAGTGTTAAATGAGAAGCTTAATTCCCCCTTTAAGTCAGTATGATAAATATGAAGCAGCAACTAGCAGCTGATTCGGTTAGTCAAAAATAAATATTGGAAACAGGTGGAAATATTAAGTCTGGCTAACTTAATTGTTTTGTGTGTGTGTGTGTGTGTGTGTGTGTGTGTGTGCTTGTGTTTTTGTGAAAATCCAACAAATAATGTTGGTTCTTTGCTCGATTGTTTAACTGGCTGTAGCTTCATATTAAACACAGAGACATAGTAGTGTGATCTAACATTTGGTTGCAAATTGAATATGTGAATTTCATAAAGTCATAACATTTAAAAAAAAAAAAACTTTCTTTCTAAAGAATTTTCCCAAAAAATACTTTTGTTCTAGACCTGTTAAATAAATGGTCATCCCTTTAAATATTGGCTCTTTTATTAAAAGGTCCACTTCCTGTGGACCTGTGTGTTTTTACTTCCATTTTGTCTTACGGGTCATAGCTGTGCGTTTCAGTATGGGATAAACAACAGTGTCCTTGTTTATATCTAATACCTGACTGTGCATCTACCTGAGCGAGAGGATGCTGCTGCAGGATGGAGAGCAGAGAGAGCAGATGGCAGAGGTGATGAACTGAGAGAAGGCGATAAGGTTTACGGTGACGTCCCCGGGCAACACAGTGTGTGTGAGATAAAACCCTGGACGCCGTGTTTGGTTTGAGTAAATATTTTGGAGGGTGGAGGATGGAAGCCATGTGACTGGTCCGTCATAGTCAGAGCCGTTGTTAATGAATGAGGATGTTTGACTGTGGTACTTGTTGGCTGGCTTCCAGTAATGTCCTATAGAAATGAAAACGTGGAATTTGAGACCTGGAATCTGGTTCAGATAAACACTGCTCATGATTTAGTCACAGATGACACCATGAGGACATGTCTGGTATAGCACTATTTCTCCATAGGTACTAGATGGATCTTTAAGTAGTGTTCATCACGTAACACAATCCAACAGTAAAGTAACAAAACAGGGATTAAAATGGGTGTATAGTAGGAATAACTTTCTATTTGAAATTCACTGTAGGAAATATGTAAATAATACAATTCGTAATTACTATGTTCCACTCCATTTTTTTGTGTTATTGTTTTAGTACTGTGAAAGCTGGTTGACTGCAGTGACTTAGAGTAACAACAGTACAATTGAGAAACTACCAGAAAGCCATGCATTCAAAGTTCTAGTACATTCATAATACCAGCAAACTGACACTTACACACAGTAAAAGTACTCATTATAAATAATGACCCCTTTCTCGGTGTTAAATTATGGTGCCCCCGATGTCCGGAAAGATTTTTGCACACAAAACGGTATTTTGAGCTCACTAGTTACACTCTGTTCAACATGAAGGAACATCATTTATTTTTGTACCTCAGGAATGCGCCTGTTCGTTTTGTTGCAGGATTCGACAACATTGTACTTTTTATTGACGACTTCGGCACATAAAACTCAGCAAGGCTTTGCAGCCTGAGCAGGTCTAATCAGCTGCACTAACTATAGATAATAAATGACCTCCTGTATGGTTATGTAGGCCTTTTAATCCATAGCCATGAACCACAGTTTACATAATGTTTATTGTGTTTTGTTTTTAAAATAAAAGAATGGGTCCCTAGCGCCCCCTTTCTGATTGTAAGAGTTGTTACGCATATCCAGCTGGTAGTCCAGGCATGTGAATTCGACACTGTTGTTTACTGACACTAGGTGGTGTCAGTAGGCTACTAGTCTATGTATAAAGTCAGCAGAAGAGAGGGGTGAGGACTATTCCAAATGTATACCATCTTATTTTAATGAAATATCATATTTGCAGCCGTGGAACAAAACACAGACCAAGAAAAAGAAAGTAACAGTGTCTGGATTATAATGTAAACTATAGGTTATAGTATTTGTCCTTAATATTCATGATCCCCCGAAGAGTAATCTGATGCATTATCAATATAAATAAAACAAATAAACAAATAAGAAAATATAGGGCATAAAAATCAAAATAAAGTAAAAACCGGATCCACTTTGTAATCATCAAAACAAGCTAGTGATTGACCCTTAATAAAGCCAAAGATATGTGAAAATATATAGCATATAACAATTATTACAAATATTGAAATTTAAGTTTAATGAACTGTATTTTATATGGGGTAAACCAATCAACTGCAATATAAAAATATAAAACAGACAACCAGTAATACAGTATGTTGGTGCTACTGTATATTTACATTTGATCAGTTTTCAGACCTGCAGCCGTATGAGCCGAGTTGTCTTCAGTCTCAGTGAGATCTCTATGTGTGGCATCTTATTCAGTCGTGAATTCATATAGAGGAACGACCGCAGTTATAAAATCGTTTAATCAGCCAATAATCAGCATTCCCCAGCGTAATCACTTTTCTCAAATTGCCTGTTCCCATTAATTTGACACATCATGGAATCATATCAAGATGATGTCCTGAGATTCAGCAAAGATCAGACCGGAGCTGAGCTTGCGTAGCGTCTGGCTCTCTCTCTCTCTCTCTCTCTCTCTCTCTCTCTCTCTCTCTGTTCCTGGTCTTTCAGATGTTAGAGATAACATTTCATTTCATGACGGAAGCTACTGCTTTTAAACACACACACACACACACACACACACACACAAACCTGCAATGCATAAATATAGCCCCCAGGCCTCTATAGTGTCTAAATCACTTACATCCACCAGAGATGAGCGTTACCATGGTAAATGCACAGAGCCTATATTTTTCCTCCATATATCTGTTTCTTTCACCGCATCATGGAGCAATAGTTCAGTCGCAGCCCACTTGTTTGACCTCTGCGGGGGGAAAGCCAGACAATCTGGTAATGATGTCACTTTTCCGAGCCTATCAAGACCAATTAGTGTTCAACACAAGGACGCGTGCACGCAGGCGCAGACAGTCGTGCATAAACACACAACGCACGTGCACTCGCGCGCACACTATAATTAAGAAATAGACTTACATAAACAGAGTAATACAATATCTTAAAACCCATTTCGAGGGAGCACTGAAATAAACCTTTGGCTTATTGCATTTGTCAGGTCTCTCAAACTGATTGGTCTGTCTCTTTGCTTCTCCTTCAGACGCTCGTTTTTCCCCCCCTCTCGCCTGCTGATGAAATATTGTGCAGGAGATGAGTGAAATCTTGCCTGCTCTGACACACAGAGGTTGTTAGAGAGAGGTCTGGAAGGAGGTATATATGGAGAAGCAGGTAATAATGACGGTAGGAGGCTTTGGAACAGACCGGAGCCGGGGTCCTCGCGTTCCCTCCTCGGAGGCTGCGGGTGTAGAATAACCCGGAGCTGTGACCCTGCGTCTCATCCACATGACAGATTGACAGAACCACTATTTCAGCCTGTCTTTTTTTTGTCCAGCTGAACGCAAATCTCTCAAGTATACTTTTCTTTTAATGAGAACGTGAGAAGTAGGGAAAGGGATACAGATGAGGAAAGATCTGGTGGGATCCAGGCCAAAAGTTAACAGGGAACTCTGAAGGAAATTTGGGATTTTCAGGAAATAAACCCTGTTCTTGTGTTTAGAGTTTTGCAGTTTGCCCAACATTTCCTAAGATTAAACAAACTGGACTTTATGCTACAGGTCTGCAACATGGCAGTCATGCTGTAGTTGGACTTGGACGTCAGGCCTGTGAGTTTTATTTACACAATGCAAGACTGGATGTGAAATCGGATGCAACGGGATGATGATGAAGTGAAGTGTTCTTCATATAGAAAGTGTGTTGCATTTCTCAGAATAAAGGGTGCATTTAGTCACATTACACCTGCTCTCACTGGCTCCTGCTTTGTTTCTTCGGTCTGTGATGTGTGTGTGTGTGTGTGTGTGTGTGTGTGTGTGTGTGTGTGTGTGTGTGTGTGTGTAAATCCCTGGACGCCCTTGATCCTCTCCACCTCCGTGACCCGCTTGTAAAACCTGAAGCTATGGTTCCTCATAGGTCCACTGTCTCCGGCCTGCTGGTTGATCCAAGGTTCAGAATTCTTACGCTGCTTAGCTGCTGATATACTGATCTGCATTGTATGAGATGCCTTCAATATTATTATTGTGTAAAAGTAGCATTGCGTATTTTTCGTTTTGGTAATACACACACGTCTGACATCTGATTGTCAGTCCATGTGTATAGTGTATCCATGGAACACATGGAATGCGTGGTTGCTTTCTTGGCTATTTTTTACCTAGGAATATAAAGTCTGAGGTGAAATGACATTCCGATCCCGAGAGGAATATTTGCTGCATCCACATTCATGAGCAGACACACGACTTGGCATCATTTTGAAAATGCACAAACAATGAAACACTGTCTAATGAAAGAAAAAAAAAAGAAAAGAAAAGAAAAAAAGAGCCGGCCTTGGGTTCATGCACTTGCGTCGGGTGCTCTGTTTGCATCCGGCCAGACAAGGAATGTAGATTTACAAGCCTGTGCAGCCATGCAGATGTGGAACCAAAGAGCAAGTGTTATGGTGTATCCCCTGGTGTGTGAGTCCACTGTCTCCTCTCCTCATCCCACATACACTCCCTCTGGCCTTCCACCCACCCCACACCCCCATCCACCTCACCCCTCCACTGTCCCTTCCCCCCAGCAGCGGCGGGAGCTGCAGCATCCCTGCTGGGCCTGGCCTGTTTATCTCTTCCGAAGCAGCCATGATTAATGAGGCCCTGAACACATCCTCTCTTTCCCCTGGACCTGGGGAGCCCCACAGCTGAGTAAACAGGCCCAGCCACTGTTCCTCCCCGCTGCCACAGTCCCGGCCCTGAGACAGGTCGACAGGGGAACCCCTTACCACAGGTAGCAACTCCCGAGATCTGTCACGGCTTTGCAGCGAAACCCACATCCCCCAAAGTCTCCATATATGGTGACGCAAGAGATGCATCAACAACAACAACAACAACAAAAAAAAAACGATCTGCGTGTCAGTGGGTGAAAGGAAAAACATCCCTTCATACGAACCCTCCCTGAACATGTGTGGCACACACATGGCTGCTTCTCAGCCACACATGCTGCGGCTGCAGATTTATGACTTTCTTACATGTTCTTTTTCGCAACGCGGAGGTGTCGTGGCCTCCTGAAAGCCCGCTGAGAGCAAGTTACATCGCTTTTTTTTTTAAAAAGGGAAAAAAAAGAAATGATAAATGACGTCTGATGACGGTAATGTGCAAAGTGACTGAGGTACTGACCCCGGATGACAAATCATTATTTCACTATGAGAAACTGCGCAGCCACTAACAGAAACAAGCCATGTTTCAGGCGATCGTAAATATAGTTCCCATTCAGACCAAAGGATTCTGCAGTTGCACTAATAAACAATAATCATAAATAACCAGCGTTTTTTTTGCATGTGTCACAAACTATTTTTTGGAGGTTCATACAAATCATAAAAAGTTTTAGTGGGATGACTATTGTCTGCGTGTTGTGCGGATACATCCAGTGTGAGTGATGGCGGATCCTCACACAGACTGTGTTTTGGCAGCTTGTTGTATGATTGATCTGTTGATCCCGGTGCTCGGACGGGATGGCTCATCAAAAACGATTGCCAGCTGCATATGGGATTTAAAGCAGCTTTATTTGCTCCTAGATCTATTTCCCACATTGTGGATTACCATATGTCAAATATCACCGGTAATCGTGCTCCATTTCTCCCGACTTCTGACCACTTATCAGGAGATCTGCGTCCACTGCCAGTCCAGCAGAGCTCCCAGTTTGTTTCGAACAGACCCCGGTGCCAAACGTTTGTTTCTCATGTCAGGCTGCGGTGTCAAATGTTATGTTCCAGACCCAGCAGGAGAGCTTTCTCCACCAGCAGCCATGGACTGGCTTTAACAACTCTAACGCCCCACCACCGTCCACGTCTTCACAGGTGACGTGTCAGGGGCGCACTATTTTAGTGGTCACTTCACTTTTGGGGCCATTTGCTGATAGGCATTTCCTCTTGTTGGTGTGTTTGTCTTTGAAAGTGTTGCACATAGCACCCTGCCCCCCCCCCCCACACTCCACCCCACCCCCCAGCAGTTTGACAGTTGAGTAAAGAAACAACTTTATTATCCTCCTTTTTTTTATTATGTAATTTAGCGTGATCCCACCGTTGCACTGCTTTGTGTCTGAACGTTCCCTTGTAACTGTGGATTTCCGAGTGTGATCCAACAGTTGGAGCAGGTGTGCAACTTTCCTGGTGCGAGTCGGGAACGTAGTGTGACTATGGACACTTCTGAAAATACAAAGCACCACAGATTAGTTCAATCTCTGATCCCGTTGAAGACAGAGCGTACTGCTGCGGTTGCATGTGGTCTTCACTAGATGTTCGAAGTCTCTTTCTTGCAGTCCGCTTACCCTTTGTCTCAATTGAGTTGTACCTGGTTTTGTTTCTCCACTTGTTGTGTACCAGAGTAAACTGGCGTCGGTGGTAGGCACATCTGCGACGATGAGTCAGACAAAATCACATGTGCAGTAGGGGTCCAATCGAACACCGTGACACCTAAACATCGGTGTCCAAAATGACTGGATCCTACATTTCCCACCATACCGCTCAGTGGTGCGTTACCTAAACTACATTATTGTCAATAAATGAACTATCATATACTTCAGTTCCTGTACTGTCTTTTAAAGGACTGGCTTTAAAAGATGTCTCTGAGTGGTGAGAGGCGGATGAGTTTCCATCCATCCCCATGCTGCTCCATGGGTGTTTAGGGGATATGAGTATAATGGATGCACATGTGTGAGCATGTGTGCGTATGTGTATCTGTGCGTCCGTGTGAGTGCTAAAGAATCCCCTGGTAGCTAATGCCATGCTGTGGGATCAAGGAATCTTTTTTATGTGTGCATGCGTGTGTGTAATGGATACAGTGGTCTCCAACATCAGGGCCCTCTTCCCAGGACTGGATGACGGACTGGGTGGCGGGCTGGCTGGCGGGCTTGCTGGGGGCGCCTGGCCCGTCTGTCCCCATGTCTACCCATCTGTCTCTGGGCTCGGCTCAGGGAGGTGTGGGATGAAGGATGGGGAGCCGGGCAGATGTACAACTATTAAGTGGTGACAGTGGGTGAGAGTCGTGGGACTGGGAAGCATGTGGGAACGCAGAATCCTGGACTACACAGCGTTAGTTAACATTCAACAGGAAAATGTTCCCGAGCTAAAGTTAAAAATCAAGACTAGACTCAACTATTTTATTTCTGTGGCAGGTATATGTATGTAGCTAAACACTGTTCACTGGCAACATTTGTAATTTCCCAGTGTGGGATCAATAAAGTAAATCTATCTATCTATCTATCTATCTATCTATCTATCTATCTATCTATCTATCTATCTATCTATCTATCTATCTGAGAAAGAGATGTTGATTTGTAATGATCGTAGTTTGCAAATTAAATTTGTTCGTGTTGTGTTAAATTGGGAAAAGCACATGTTATCAAACCACTGATGAATGGTTATGGATGAATGTTAATGTCTGATGTATTAAGGTCAACTATAGGAAAAGTTGTGGGCCTGAGTAAAATGTTGCATATGACAAGTGACTCCCTAAACTTCCAAAATCCAATCATTCCCCCGAATCATGGAGACACACTTTCCAATCAGGTTTGTGTTTAATTCTTCCTCTTGTGCATCCTTTATATATGGAAATTTTAAAATTGAAAGTATCTGCAACATCTGTCTACCACTGTCTGAAGTGGCAGTGGGAAACAGCTGGGCTGAGGTTCGATGTAAGTGTGTGTTGAGCTCTAGATCTTGTTGCACTTTAAGGGGCGATGTAAATAGCGTGTTAAGGCGGACACGGCCATGTGTACAGTATGTGTATGTGTGTGGTTATGCATATGGTTTGCGAGTGTGTGTGTGTGTGTGCTGGGTGTGTGTCTGGCAGGCTGTTTCTGTATTGTTCCATGCATAGTCATGTAGATGTGAGGTTAAATGGCGGTGGCCCGTCTGGCTGAGCTCTGCCGCCCCAAGAGGCCTGTGCCGCCAGGTTGGAACAGCTCTCTGACGCTCTTCCTCTGTCTGTCATTCCCGCTGTCTGTCCGTCCCACTCAGGCCGGGGAGAACACAAACAGAGGTGCTGCCTTCGTGAGGCACAAATCCCCACTTCCTCTGAAACTTCCAGCGCCGCTTTTTTCCTGTCCAAATTCCACAGCCATTAAACTTTCCTGGCAGGGATTCAGAAAACAACTCAGAGGAGAGGGGGGGGCGAGGAAAAAAAGGGGGGGGGGGGGGGGGGGGGGGGGGGGGGGGGGGGCGTTGTGTACGTGTGTGTGTGTGCATGCGTGAGCATATGTGTGTGGAAGGGTGCACCCCACCCTCCCACGCCTCCTCCACCCCCACTCCCCCCCTTGTCTCCTCTCCGCCGACTATCACAGATCTGTGCTCCTGCTGGCTACCTTAAATAAAGATCTGACTTCATACTTGTTTTCGTTGCTGATCGGGTTTCCTCAAAAGTGTCTACTGGTTTTCTCAAAGGGTCAAGACCTGGGCCTGGGTCCTGTACCCCCCCCCCCCCCCCCCCCCCCCCCCCCCCCCCCCCCGGGCCCTGGCCCCCCCCCCCCCCCCCCGCAGACACGTCCTCTTCCATCCACTCACTGAGCTCGGCTGATATAAACCAGGGTCAGGTCAGTCTGAGGTAAATATTCAACCTGAGGCTGTGATATTTTTTTTTGTTGTCTTTATTACCACTGGTGCTTTGGTTCACCAGTGGTAGTTCCACAACACAAACGCCATGGCCTCCCATTCGGCGGGACAGCTGAGGGAGAGGTGGTGCTACCGTGTTGGACAGCGTCTCGCTTTCTGACGATCACGTCGGAGGGAAATTACACAGAGATTAAGTGACTTCATGGCCATTTTCAGTGGCACAGCTGGTGCAAAGGAAATGGAAAGAAAGTGGCATGAAAACTACACAAACATAAAAAAACACAATTTGACAGTATTGTATTGACTCGTCTGTTATTCTATCTTATTGTAAGTGTCCTGCAAAGCACACATCCATGCAGTCAGCTTGACCTTTTCCGTTTTTAAAACGTCAATATATTGTAAATGATACTTTTCTGCCACATCAGCACGTGATCACTATAGGAATTATGTGTGTCCATTGTGGACGAAATCTGACGGCAGAGAGAAAACGCAAACCTGACGTAACACTAGTGACAATTCAGATTGTGTCGTCCTACGTTTTCTCGAAACCATCACTTTAAATGTCAATACAGCTGATTCCACACAGCTGCTGATCATTGGCAACATGCAGCCTCGCGGCAGGAATCGATAAGACTGTGATCAATTCACTTGTCAAACACAAAAGTAACAACCAAACCCTGTTGCGTATAATACTCAGGCATGATATTTTACAGGAATTGAATACAAAGTAAATCCCAATTTTATCATGATTTTATTTCAATATAATTCTATTTTTCAAAGCAAAACTATGAATGGACTTGATTGGCCACTGCTGTCAGATGGCACTGCACCAGTGTTTTGCTGTTGTCCTCCACTCTAACACAGTAGTCATATTGAAATGAGGGTCCGAGGAGGTGGGAATAAAACCTCCCCCCCAAAAAAACAACCAAGGTGTTGAACCATGAACTCTCCCCTCTGTCACCTTCCTCAGGCCTTATCTTTTTACTATCCCGGGTCCCCCGAGACTCGGTAGCCAAACCAGCTGCACGGACTTGTAAAACCAAGAGAGGGTGATTGATGAAGAAAGGAATATGTGTGTGTGTGTGTGTGTGTGTGTGTGTGACAGCGACGGACAGCAAGCAACGGGGGTCTGCGATGAGATAGCGAGCCCCGAAGCTTCCAGACTAAATGAGAACAATCTGGACCGACTGAGAGAGAGAGAGTGAGAGAGCGGTAGGGAGAGAGAAGGAGCGTGGGAGGGAGTGAAGCAGAGAGAGGACGGGGAATTCAAGATCCAGTCAAAGAAGAAGAAAAAGTCTCAGACACCTGCGGCGGAAGCCCTCAGCTCGCAGTTTGCTTGGAGACGTGGGGAGGGGAGGGGGCCCCGGCACTGCTGAGCTCAGTGCCGGGCCGGACCAGACCATGCTGGGCCCGTGCTGCTGTGAACAGCCGCACTGTAATAACTCAGGGAGCGGGGGCTGAAAGTTGATACCCTGGCAGGAATTGGTTTCCAGCCAAGGCAGCCGACACTTGTGGATGCTGAGACTTTTCCCTTTCAGAGGCCAGCACAAGTGTAATTGGTGTAAGATTAGCTTTTCCTGTCGACGAATATTTGCGCGCACAGAACCTGCGGCGAGTCGGGCAATGAAAACTGGGTGATGGGAGAGGACGAGGTGATGAGGGCTGACTGGGGTTATGAAAGCTGGTGATGATGATGTATAGCAGCGAGGTGGCGGGTTGGGTCCCTGGCTTCCCCGGGTGTTTGGCTGAAAGTCGCGGGTGGCGGACAGTCTCTGTGAGAGTCCCTGATCTCTGTGGATCAGGATTAAGAGCGAGGACACAGGCAGTTGGTGTCAAACCAGCTGCAGTTGAGATCCTTGTGCGTATTTGGTTTATTTGACACTCTTTCTGATGTGGTGTTAAATGACCATAATAATCGGACAGTTTGACATTCGGACGTGTTGAGACCTAAAGAGATGAATTCCAAGCCGTAACCACAAAATCGACATATTCTCCTGTAGACTTCCTCCTACCATTTCTGATTTCATGGTTTTACATACCCAGCATGCTGTATTCAAACCTACCATTGTTTACTTCCTGGTTCCTAAGAAAAAAACACTGATCAGGAGGCCAGACCTCACATTAGCCCAGAAAACATATGTTCTTGATGTGCATAAAAGCAGTCCCAGCTTAATGGTTGTAGTAATGACTCCTACATCATTTGGCAAGATGCTGCATCTCAAATCAAACTGGTAGGTCACTTTGTAAGATGGATGCATTTGTATAGCATTAGTGACCTGACACGCCAGGTGGTTTGTTATTCGTAACCATCTGGGAAGACTTTAGTTGGGAACTGTTGGGAAAAGGGGCAGGTGCTATCAGAAAGTATCTGGCAGGTGACTGGGCGAACCACCTGTCTATTACCATTTGTTGTGGCTGAGGAAAGGAGTTGGAGGACCACGCTTCAATGATGCTTTTTCACTCGAGAAATTCTATCCAGCACCATCTATGTTATATATGAGACATCAATGCTGTTAATCAATCACTTCTCACTCTCGTCACACCTAAGACCTACGACACGTCTGCAGCTGCCAATATTTCCTCTCTCGTTGGATGCCGATTAGTCTGAACCACTGTGGTTTGGACACGAGTAGATAAACTGGCGACTAGAGAGATGGATTTTTTTTTGTCTCGCAAGAAATCCAGTTGTCTCATACGGTTACTGTATTTCAGTTTACCTGGCAAAAACAGAGCGATTGCTGTTGTGATCATTTTCCACAGTGGTAAGACCCTGATTCACAGCAATATAAATTTATTTCTAGACTTCCTGGATCATATTTCATTGTCTCACCAGCGCGTTAAACAGTTCCTTACACAAAGCAGCCAGTTGCATTGATATTTAATCCAGTGCTGTTTTCAGTCTGGACACTCGCTTACTGTCCCTTGGAGATTACCCAGCAGGTATTGACACCAAGTTAAATTGTGAGCTGTATTTTCTTTTTTATATTTTTGTGTTTGCAGAATGCAGAAAAAATGTACACGTCTAGCAACGTTACAACTTCCTGACAGTGGTGGGTACAGATTGACAATTAATCAGAGACTGATTAATTGACACACTGTCACATTAAAATACTGTAGTATCATCTTTTTAACATTTGATTCTTCCATTTTAGACATTTTTCTCCTGCATATGCATAGGTTATTTTCTCAGAACATCACAAAGGTTTTGCATCGGTGGAGCCGTAGAGTAATAATGTGCCATGTCTTTTGAAACATAGCTTGATGGGACTGCAAGACAAGATGGTACTCGGGTCTAAACAGTACAGACAGGTTTCATATTTCTTTAGTGACACTATTTGTGTTTGTGTTGGCCTGGACAATTCCCTCTGGGTGTTGGTGAATGGTGTTTGGAGAGCGGTAGGTCAACACTGACCCGTGTCCACAGATGGTCTGCAGTAATGGCTCGTGTTGCTGTCAGTGGGGAGGGACTGATCATGGCCCAGTGTAAACAGTTAAACAAATACAGTGGTAATCCCAGGGTTGTTTAGTTAAGGTCCAGATAGCCCGCTGACTGTCATTACAACCTGTCAGTTTATCAAGACAAGCAACACGTTTTATGGCAGAAGAGACTCAACTTAAGCCCATTTAAATTAAATCAGCTAGTTGTTACATCGATATTTTGACTTCATCATCTTTTCCATCATTTCTTGTGAATTATTTTCTTAGAAAATATTACAAAATGAAAAACAACAACATATAAACAAAGCATTTAAAATTAGTAACCAAACTATGAAAAATGAAGACTCTATGAATAAGTATATAAAAAATAGGAAAAGACGAAAGCGCAGATATTGTGGGAAAAAAAGCATATAGCGATAAAGTTTTGGGGCCCCAGGACGCTGTGCTGAGGAACCCCAAAAGTGTAAAGTCATGGACTAAGAATAATGATTGTCCACATGAAACAAACATGTTTTCATCCCTGTTTATGGACTCAGTCCTGTAACAATAAGAATCCTTGCTGTTACTTATCACCATTGTTGCTTCTTGTTTGTATTTTTCCTGCAAACAACTACAGAGAAGACAATCTACTTCCTGTTTACATCGACATCGGCATGCCCAGTGTTTGTGAATTGTCATGTGATATACAGTATGTTTTTGGCTTGTCAGTATTGACAGTGACTTCACCTTTGATACAGACTAGTCAGGATTTTTTTGTAAAACAAAAACATAGGTATATGGATATAGCAAAAAGGACAAAGAAAGGGGATCCACAGACAACACGGTCAGGCTACAGATTATTATTAAAAGGAAAAATATTTTCTTAGTACTGTGGGAATACAAATTGCCATCCACCGCTGCAACGTTATTTTTCCTTTGTTTTTAAAGAGGCCATTCCCATTGCTTGCCATATTTGTATCTTTCCATAAATGAAAGGATCTGTACATTCCCACAGGTCTAGCTTGCTGCCCCCCTCTTGGGAGTCTCTGAAAGTTTTGACTCCCACTGAAGTCAGAGGGTGTGGGGGCTACCAGGAACATACAATGACCCTGGCCAACTAACAATGGCCACACACACATATTGTTATGGTTTGGCCGGGTGATGTACCCCCCCGCCCCCTCCCGTGGACCTTCAGTGATGGATTGCTTTCCTCACTCTCGATGCTTGGCGTGTGCTGAGGCCTCGCCAGACTCTTGCCGACCACTGGGAACTGTCCTGTTTTCCCTCTGCCTCAATCCAAAACCTCCAAACAGTCAGCAGCTTCACTCATCTACCCTCCTTCCCTTTCCACCATATTGTATTGCCTGTTATTTTTCCATCACTGGCAGATGAGCAGAATGGATTCCGCTTCTGAATCGGAATCTGCATCGAGGCAATAACGAGAAGCCGAGCCAAGCTCTGTGCTTTGGTTACAGTTCAAGAAGTGGAGAAAGATGCAGAAAGTAACAGGAGAGGTATAGGGAAAGTGGCCTTTGTCCAAAAAAACATCTCAAATACACCACACAGTAACGCATACCCAGCCCCAGCAAGATGAATCATGTTCCCATAGAACCAACAGGATCTAAAGAAACACATTTTGCCAGCTTGCTAACAGGCAGTGTCTACAGGCCATATGGTGCTAGAGTGCTGGTTCTCACTTTCAGGCAGGCGGAGGTGTCACGGGAAGTCAGATTGCTATCCACTGGGTGTGCGAGAGGTCTGCAGCTGGAAAAGGGCTGCACTGAGAGGTCTAATCCTCAGGGGTTTAAGTGGGATTTTGTACATACAGGGTGCACACACATACTATATGAGCACATTCACTTGGACGTGTACACAGCCATACACACAAATCATTCTGTCAGGCTCAGGCAAACCAGAAAATAGGAGATTCAGTGTCTTAGTTTTATAGTTTTGGGAACTGCTTTTATCTGTTGTAATAACGTTATTGCTCACCAAGTTAAAGATAAGTCACCTATAATCTTATGATGGTGTTGTATGGAAATTCTGGTTATGGAAGTGATTAGGATATATGTTTATATCTGCAACCATGAATGTGTATTTTTGGACTCATCGTAAGTCTGGACCAAAGTTGTAGAATGAATGACTGCCACCCCAAAAGCCACGCCACTAGTGTATTTAAGAATAAGTTAATAAGCAATAATTTTCCATTGATTGGTAATTAAGATGAGATGCGCAGGTCATTTGCGATGCATCCTCATGCACTTGCACAATGAGCCATGGCGGATTGTGTCTGTACCATCGTATTGTTTTTAAAATTTTTGCACTTGTGAATGCTTTTGTTTGTGTGCATGCGTCCTGGCGAGTGCGAGCCAAGAAGGGGCGGAGGAAGTGTGGGCGGGTGTGAATGAATCTGACATCATCACCGCCCGCCGTCTCGTCCCCTTCCAGTGCCCTGATCCTGACAGGTCCTCTATTGTTCCAGCATTGCGTGGGCTCCCAAGGTTCCCATGTGTTAGAAATCATCCACCCACGTGCTGCAGCAGACAGGGGCCCAAGACTATGAAACTGTATACTGAGAGTCTGTGGGTTGCAGGACGGGTCCTGATGAAAGACAGTGGGACTGCAGAGAGAATAACAAACGCCAGGCTCCTAGACACTGCACTCCTTGCACACACACTGCAGAGACGCACCGCACATACAGATATGAATGCAGGTACACAACAGACTTTTACAACCCAGACTTAAGGGCCAACAGGATGGACTGTGGGGAGACTGGTAGAGATGGGTAGCCGGACAGATGGATGGGTGTTTGGGTGTTGGTGGACTGGATGGATGAGGAGATTTAAAGAGCCATTCCTCATGATGGTTGAGCCCACTTCTGGTTCTGGTTCTGCTCAAAGCAGCTCAGGCCAGGCTGAGTGTGCTGGCACAGGTGAACACAGTCACACTCTTGGCTCGCGGTCCCCCCGCAGATCATTAAAACACAGACAGGACAGAAGTGGGGAGCCTGTGTATTTTCAAGTGGAGCTGGGCTCACTGTGTGGCTGCATCTGCATTTATTGAAATCATGTGCAGGCCCTGGATGAAATACTGTTTGCAAATATTTGTGTAGATTTTCTCATTCTGCTCGAGGACCAGATGGTTGGGAAATTTTACACCAGTTGAAAATGAATTTAGCATAAAGTTGTGGTCGAACCCACAGCCGTTGCCTGTGACTTTATACCACCTTCGTTTTTTTTATTTATTTATTTATTTTATGGTGCTTTAGTTTACTAACCAGGACCACAATGTGAATGGAGTTTACTTCACCGGTTCCTCTCAGATGGTTCCCATCATGACACTGTGTTTACTATACACGGAAACTCAGACTTACAACCTAACCTTACGCGTCCGACACTCCAGAATGGCACCTAGTTCACACCCCGAACTGTGACCTGCCCTTATTGAGGGCCTTACCTCATCCACACTTCCCATTATTGGAACTTGGTCATCTTTTTTATGACGACACCTGTACTTGAAAACCTCTTGCTTCTGGCATCTAAAACTTTGTATGGAAACTTAAATCCCTGGAATTTATTGGGCGCAGTAAACGCGACGCTGATGCTCAGTATCCTGGGTATTTATTGATCAGCCTGTGTGTGTTAAACTGCTTCCATTTCATGCACACACAAAAGGCCCTCTAACCTGCAAGTCCTGCTTATGATGTAATATTTGAACAATGTGAAAAATCCTATTTCATCACAGTAATTAAATAATACTACGAAAGCCTCTTATTGTTCATCTGCATATGAGCATGCAGTGTGTTCAGAGTAATCATGAACTAAGATTTATTACTTTTCCCATAAAGTACATTTTTAGTCAAATGTATACAAGGTCTTTTAAAAACAAACTCTGATTGCTAATCTGATACTGATAAACTTTTTTCTGAATTTGACTTTATTTGGATACTGATGTTGAGTTGCTAGTAGTTGCTACATTTATATGTTACAGAGCATCGCTGCTATGAAAACATAATTAGGATTTTACAACCTGATTAAGATTAAGTACACAACACATTATATGACACTAAAACTATAATACTCCACATGTCTGAATCTGATCATTGCTTATTCTGAGTGTGACTATATTTAGGGAAAACCTTGTTTTCATGCAGTGTCTTATTTGGAATGTTGTCTTCATATTAGATTATTCATTGATTATAGTCAGTATTTGTGGTTGGTGCATGAACTGTAGCATATAGGCGTTTTTTAGGACAACAGCTGCGTCCTGTGTCCGAAATTTGAAGGTGGAGACAAATTTACAACAATTACATTAGGCCAGAACAATATAAAGAGACTAATGTTCTCCTGTAGGTCAATATGCGTGACCCGCTCTGTTTACAGCTTTGGGAGTCACAGTCCTTTTGATTACTGACTGCAATCTTATCAATACAAGGTGTTCATGAGCAGTGATTCTGTGTGATCTACAGCAACTTTTTTGTCAGAAACAAGACTCCAGATAGCTGGCTTACTGCGGGTCTTTGTAGTCAAGAGCCGTGGGTGACTTTGTTGTCCTAGCTTCAGCTGCCATGACACCTTTATGACAGCAGCCTGATCCCAGTGCACTCTGGGAGCCCCCGTGTTGATGGATGATTCCACTGCCGCTTGATGCCATTGCTTCCAGAACCATTTCCCCCATGCTCCTCAACCTGGGGCTGTTTGGACAGGGGACCTGCGAGGGGACCTGGTCACAATGGCTGAATGAGCTTCTGTGTATGATGGAAAGGCTTGCTGGTTGCAGCCGAGGGTTACAGCTTCTAGCTGTGGGATTGACTTACCATGTAGACAAAGTCTACTCTTTTACAGAGAGAACGAGAAGCTGTTGATGTATTTGATTGATCTGTTTTTCTATAGGTCTTTATCCTTTATGGGCTGGTATGCATTTTATGACATACAACTGTTATTCTGTGAGTTTTCCTGTAGACTCAGGAGAAAAGGTTGTGTCAGCAGTGTTATATAAATAAGACTAAATTGTAGGTCAGGTTTATGATCATTCACTGTCATGCTGATGGCCGTAGACGGTCTGAAACGTCCTAGAACCGAACAATCACAGTTTAGTCAGGTTCCACAGTTCAAAAACCTGAATCATATCATACGCACAATGTAAATAACATGCATTTATGTTTTCCTGACATAACAAAAACAAGATAGCGAGGGTAGCAAACTCACATAGAGATGAGTAGGATGCCATCTGGGAATGTGGCAGCCATTTTTTCCCATTCATTTTGACAGCAGGAAGTACTGGCAGACCTAAATCATCTGGACACAATAAATTCCACTGACATGCCTCATGTCGAGTGAAACATTTTACGTCTGGTGTGAAACTTTTTATGTCACACAAGACATACAGTTTGCCTAAGAAAACAATAACTAAAGCACTCGATCTGAAAGTTTGTGAGAGTGCTCACAGAGTGCCAGGATGCATACTTGGGTGTTAGATAAC
>JAFBJQ010012954.1:87324-103568 GCA_016785345.1 Trinectes maculatus | reverse complement strand
ATAAATATTATAAAATATAACAAAATACGACAATAAAAAGTACAGGAAAGTAATCAAAAGCCTCTAATTTAATAAAAATGCAGTGGTAAACAAACAAGTATTTTGTGAGACGACAATAATGTGGTACGTTTTAATTGTGCGACAGCGATGACGTAATTACCGGCGCCGAGAGTAGTGTCCGAAAGTGTCTGAAAGATTTTTCTGTTGAGCTCACTACACAGTGCACTACATTTATATCCCCTATGTAGGGAGTAGGGAGTAGGGGTTAGGGGGCGATTTCGGACACAGCCTCAGTGTTAACAATGTGTGATTTCAGCACTGAATACGATCTTTCTTTACTTACTGATCAGACAACTTGTATTTTTTTAAGTTGTGATGAAGTTGTGTCTTTTTGGACCCAACAAACAACTTATTGTTTCAGGATTAATGAGTTGTTGTTAAAAGATTCTCGGTGTCCTGCAATTCCAGAAACAAAAATCTCGACTTTGACAAGTGTGATAGTTGTTTTTGTCGGTCTTGTCATCGTCTTCGAGTCAGAATATTGGAACCTCATTCCCCAGCTTTCATGCTGCGTGTGCTCGCTGTGCGTTTTCTGGTGAACAAGGCCGTCTATGTTCGCTCTGCTCTGCAAACAGTGTGATGGAGTGGTCCTCTGTGTGATGATTTGCAGAGTCAAAGTGCTGCTGCGTTTCCTGGCTCCACACAGGCAGGACGCGGCAGTTCAGAAGTACCAACCAGAGGGAGCCATAGACCTAGAGGCCATAGAGTCCCACAGCCTGGGGCTCCTAGGTTCCTTCACGAGATCCAAAGGAGCCTGTGCAGGAAGTCAGAGATAATTTAATGTTGTGCAGTTTCTCAACGTCTCAACTGATTGTGCAATGGAAACTGGAGATTTATAACTCCTGAAGGAGCCGCTAATCACCCGAGACCAGAGAGGCTTTAGGGGTGGAAGGATGAGCAGTGGTGGGTGAGCGTCCATCGCCGACTACATCCGACTGAGCACACACACACACACATACACATAGGCTTGTTCGCTCCCTCTCAGGTACATAGACTGACACACTGGCTCACACACACACACGCAAACACAAGATCCTCATATGCCTCCTTCAGCACAACGGGCGTCTTGGGAGGATGTGCGGAAGCCATCGCATATGTTCTCCTTCCCCTTCTTTCTGTCCGGTGGTTTCTGTCTGGCACGTGTACGAGGCCGCAAACAGCCGCTGCCGAGAGGCGGAGAGAGAGAAATAGATTTGCAGGTGGCCTGGAATGATCGCAGGGATGAAAAGAAGTGAGGATTTCGGTCTAGTGCTCGCAGCTGAGGAAGTGGATGAAGAGGAGGGCAGAGCAGAGGGCCAGGAAGAAAGGAGAACAGTCTTGTTACATTCAATTTCTCCTGGGTCCGTTTCATTTGACGAAACCCAGTGCGCTCTCGTCTTTTTTTTTCTTTTCAAACCAATCAGGCATGTCCAAGACAGACTCTTACTTTGAGATTTAAAACAATGGCATTTAACAATAATCAGATTGCTGATTCCTCTTTTTTCATTTCCAAAGTCGTGTCATACGATTCAGACAAACGCAATGATATCATCCGCATACAGATATTTCATAATCCAGTGTTTTTACGTTCCCAGGAGCACACACACGAACACGCGCAACCCTCCTCCATTATGCGCACGTGCACCTCTGACATATTATCCCATTAAGATGTGATCTTAACTCTAGCTATCTCACCTCCTCTCAGCAGCGTCCGTCCCTATCAGCCTGTCAGACCGCGTGGAACCAGTCTTTGATGTAACAGGCGAGCTGCCTTCTCACTGCACGATAACAGTGTGCAGATGGAGCTGGTGGTGGAGAGCGTAGGGCCCAGTAGGAGAAAGACATGCTTTAATTTCTACGGTCGCCTCTTGTAGAGATGACCTTCACACCTCCGGCGATCCATCAAGATCTTTCCCACCAAGAGCCGCTGGAGCTGAAGCACAGCACTGGCTTTTCAAAATAAACACTTTCCTGAGTAGAACTTTAGACTCGAAAGAATCTTGTGGAGCTACCCACTGTATCTACATTTTATTTATCTATTCCAGACACAGTTAAACTATCAATAGTAACTGGTTACAGGACGGCAGATAAAGTTGGTTTGAAATTTTAACACTTGTAGTATTTTGGTTGCTTGTTTTATTTAACACAAATATCTGGTTGGACATTGTGTGACAAACTAGTTTGTGTTCAACTGGTTCAAAATGTCATTTCGCAATTTCCCTGATATTATGGTTTGGGATGGTGTAGAATAAGTCATAGTATATATGCTATATTTAGTGTATGTATAAAATATGCATAACCTGTACGTAGACCAAAATCAACCACCGTATTATTTGAAGGTCTTGACCGTAGACTTTCCACATTTTCTATTTTCTTTAATACCATTTTATCCGTCTGAATGATTCATAACTGGAGAGGTTTTTAAATGGAGACGGTGCGGTGCAGCTGCTCATATAACCACAAGTTGCATTTGTCCACAAACGCAGCGTTTTTAGCTGTGTGCCGGTGACGTGGTCCTCTTTAGAGCACTTGGCTGGATTCTCCGCTACTGTAATCTGTGCTTTTAGTGGCAATACCTTCCGTATGCTGAAAGCCTGGTTTAAGACTATTCCTGCTGAGGGCTGAGGGTGAAGTCACCGAGTGCCTCAAACCCTGACGAATGTTTTCTTATTGCTCTTTGCCCACAGAGAAGCTTGTATTTACAGACGAGGAGTTATTTCAAGAATGTTCTCTGCTGCTAAATCTGCTTTTAGAACCACGTCTGAGCAGATTTCGCTATTCTTACAAATGTGTTCCGATGAACCTGTATCTCTACAACTAACCCATTGACTCTGGACTAATAGAAACAGAACGAGACGTGGGCAAGGGGAGAAAGTTGTGTTTAGCCCGCTGGATGGATTACTCTCCTGCAGATAAGTGAAAGCAGAACCTGCACTTTATGTCTTCTTGGGTGTTTTGGCAAACGTTTACATCCCACAATCACAATACCACTCAATTAAATCTAATCCATAAATTTGGCCACCCCTGTGCCTTTCAAAGGGACCTCTATGGTGAAAGAACAACATTCCTGTTTCATTCGTTTACACTGCTGATATTAATACTATCATTACAATTGGACATGGTTTATTTTGACTACTATTACCACTAATACAATAATAGACCCTAATAGAGGTTGAGTGAGGGGGGGGCACGGGCACAGGATCGACTCGGAGTCATTTCACCCCCCGCAGCTGCGCAGGGGCCCGGAGGGGTCAGACGTACAGTAACACTTGACCCCGAATCTCTGTGTGTGTCTGTGTGCGCGCACATGTGTGTTAGTGTGTGGAACAAGCATGCATACCAGCCTCCTCCCAGCAGCAGTCCCTGCAGAGCAGCAGAAAGGGCAGTAACCTCTGAAGGCTTTGTTTGGTTGGCCGGAGTCTGAGCATAGGCCCACTATTGTAAGTCTGGGGACTCCTATGCTCAAGCTCTTGTTTTCTTTGGGAAGCAGGAAATTGGATGACTGGCTACCTGCTACAACAACATCCTGTACTTGAGAAGCCGTCTTTTCACCCATACCCACCTATTATTTCCCTTTTCCATCATACGCAAGTGGTCAGCCAGCAAACCTTCTTTTTTTTTTTCCTTTGGTCCTGGGGGCCCCGTGCGTGGGTTTGTCTAGGTTCCACTCAGGTTGAGATCAAATTGGCCCCATCCAGATGCTTCCGTTAAAAATACCGTGTGGGGGCCAAATACTTTCAGTTTTCGGAGCCTGACTCCTCCTTGTCAAGTTAATGGCTCTTTGTGAGCGGACTGGAGTGACAGTGATGGTGTGCACAAATGAAGGCTCCAATGCAAACTCTTACACACACACACAGAGTCATGTCTGCGTATAGCTGTGTTAGTGCTCATCAGGTCACTTCAGACCAGAGTGATCAGTGTTGGGTCTATGTGAGACCATGAGCCACTATGAAAACATCCTTATGGATTAGACTGCTATAGGCAGGATCAAGAAGGGCGTTGATGGGAGCTGATTCTGATCTGACCTAGGGGATATCCGACCCCCATGTGAGATATTCATGAAGATAATCATGCTGTCATTGGTAGGGTTTTTGGAAAGCTTGCTTTTTCACAGGAAATCTCAAAGAACCCCAATATTACACATTAGGGCTTCATAATTCCACTTGGTGCGATTAGTTGCACCGGGAAGACTTCACTGAACAGTGGGACTATTTCTCTGCACCTGGAATGATGGTATCCAGGAGGTGCAGGTGTGCACTTAAATGCCTTTTTTTTTTGAATGAATTGCTAATTGAGTCACTTCATTGATGAGTCTGACATCATGCTTGAGTTCGGTGGTTTATGCTCACAGGAACGTCATTCCAGTTCCCACTGGTCCTGCTGCTGTCATTCTCAGTCATCAGAGTAGTATTTGCTGGCACCAGGAAACTGAACAGAATTCGCTTTTCTTTTTTTTTGCAAGTGAGGCATAGAGAAACACAAAAGCTGTGGTGTAAACATATTAAAGATAATGTTGAATTATTGTTATTTTATATTATTTTTTTATTTTAGCAGTTAGGGGAACAGTTACAGCAGATCTGCAGATTCAGATTCAGATTGGAGTCTTTGTAGGTTTCTTTCACATTAAAGTAATTGACTGATTAATCCAAATCATATTATAGCGTTATATATTTGTTTTGCTGCATCAGCATTATCCCTCCTCATCCTGTTTTGCAGGAAGATCATGTCCGTGATATTGGTTATAGCTACCAAGGTCTGATTGGTTAGTTTCCAACTAGGTAAAGAGCCGTCAGTGAGCAGAACACCAGGCCTTTTTCATCACTACATATAAGACATGGGCAGCAAACCTCTGGATCTTGGCTAAAATGATTTTGCATGCTTAAAGGGAGATGCAAGTGCGCAGACATGCACACATGATTGATGGCCTTTCAAGTCCACTGCCAGCATCAAACGCAGGCAAACGGCTCCTCGCTTATTTTGTTCTCGAGTCGCAGCAAGTGCAGTGAGATAATATCTGCACAAAGAGCCGACACATGATAAAACCATCAGCCCAGAAAACAGGCCGACCGACTGTCCAACCACAAGGCAGTTGTTGCGGGTGGAAGAAATTATCAAGATATTTTCCCCATTTTGCTGCAGATGATTTATTCTATTTGCAGAAACAGGCAACATCTGTGTTTTATCAATAACATTCAAAATGTATAAAAAGTATAAAAAAAAAAGAAGCTTGACAGCAAATCTATAGTCTAGGAAAAGAAACCAGCGAAATGAAAAAAAAAATCATCAGATTCTGAGGCACTTATGGCTTGGCAACACTTGTGCAGTCTGAGTTTTCCCAGGTGGTTGTAGTCAAGCGTCAAAGGCCATGATTACAATGCTGGAACCGAGGAGGATGCACTCAAACACAATCACATCGGGGTCTGATAAGTCAGCACTGTACGACTCTGTCACTGACCACAGTGTGTGTTATTGACAAAAATCAACTATTTACAACAAAAGACAAAGGAGATGCTCAGTGATTTCTTCCTGGGAATAATCATAATAATAATCTAGAGAGTTAATCGATGGTTGCAGCTTCTGAAGAAATGAGAAAAAGTTGCATTGTGCTGCGTTCATGTCCACCTGACGTCCGTCGCTCTGTATGACAAGTTGATTGGCATCCCCTGTTAATAAAAGCAGCCCCCTTGTTCATTCAGAGCTGGGCGAGGCAGCTGAGTCTATGTCATCGTTTTCCAGGTCGTTCGGGGAAGCCGACTGTCCTCCTTTCACTCTCTTCCACTTCATCCTCCGGTTCTGGAACCACACTTTCACCTGCGGCAGGGAAAGACACGGGGGAATGTTCCTTTAGAGAGTCTGATGCCAACAAGAGAAACATGTTTGACAGTTGTAGAAAGTAGCATCATCGGTATACATGAAAAACACAGTTGTTAAATACATCAGAGCTAAAATTACCTCAGGTAAATAACTTCCTGCTGTTTCCCCACTGCATATAATTTAATTGTAACAAAGCGGAACATCTGCAGCTACTTTAATAATAATCTCTTCCTTATGTACAAAATAATACATTTAAAATACTAGCGATTGTTGTTTTTCTTTTTTATCATACCTATGAGGAATATCTTTGATATTAGTAGCATATTAGTTATTATTTTTATATATATACAACAACCAGTTAAGCAGTTAATTGAGTAAATAATCATCAAATTAATTAGTGAGACATAATAATAATTAGTTGCAGTCAGGTTAAAAACAAATACTGTGCAGAACATTATCTGATACACAGTGCAATATGTGTGTGTGTGTATGTGTGTGTTTTACCATATTTGAACTTGTAACAGGGTCACTGTGGCTTTTTGTTTCACAGTTTTTATCAAAACTTGCAACACACTCAGCAGAAACGTTTACAAAATGAATCTACCAGGGCAGTGTATGAATTAGTTTGGTTTGTGTTGGCTTTGCACGGTGCATGAATTGTTGGTAGACCGCGCTCAGCTCTGGCTCGAAAGCCGTTGCTCATATCATATAGATAGTAGGTCAGAAGAGTCATCTATCAGGATGTCAGCGTACACAGGATGTGGATAGTGGCCATCTGTATCAGCCCGCTATTATGAAATGAGAATATCGTGCTTTAACTCGCTGGCCAAAAATAGCAGCAAAAACATGCACTTCCTGAGATTCCAGAAAATTCCGAGGAAAAGGCAACCGAAAAATAACCATCGTTAATGGAGATGGATTGGTGGAGCATGCTCATTCGGAATGTTACTACTGTATATAAGCTTTGCTTTTATTCCTGATAGAAGCCTCAGTGTCAAATTGAATTTTGTGCTTGTTACGGATAAAGTGACCTGAATGTTTGGCTTGAAACATCCAGGCACTGTGGGTTTAGCATTGTTATTATTAACAGGTGGAAATGGCTGACATATGTTTTCACACAATAAGTTCAAAAAATGTGTGGCTAAATAAGTCAGCATTCAGTCTGTAAGATGGTTTGAGCTTTATCTGACCTCTGTGCAGTTTCAGTGTCTGGGTACCAGAGGTCAGGGGTAGGGGTGACCTCTGAGCATCCCACTACTGGACTGCAGCTCAGCCTGTTTGTCTCCGAGCGCTTCTGCTCACTGGGACTGATTTAAAGGATGAAAAATGCCTGTAGGATGAGCTGGAAAACGCGGCAAGTCGCAGTGGGAGTGAGGACGGAACTTTGCTGTGTGTGTGTGAGTGTGTCGGTTGTGTGGGTGTGTGTTTGTGTGTTCCAGAGGTCTGGGAAATAGATTTAGCAGCAGACGGCAGTATGTGTGGTCACTGTGGCAGCGTGGCCTCATTAGGAGGAGCTGGGACACTGGGCCTGACAGACAGACTGTCAGACAGACAGTCAGACAGACAGACTGGGGTTTCATCCAGCAGCATCTACACATGTTCGCCCGATTTCATCAGGTCTGGAGCTGCCGCCCACACATTACAGCTGCATGTCATTCTGCCTCCACCACAGCATGAAATGTATTCTGGAACAAAATGTCTCACTGTAATTTAAATGCAGCTATGTTTATGCCTTATTATTCCACTATAGCAGAGGTAGAGTCATTCACAATACACATCACCTTCAAATAATGATGGTAACCACGTTGGGAGACGTGACCTTTTTTATTTTAACTTCAATAAATAATTAGTTCAGTTTTATTTTTGTTCTTTTTGCTAAATTTCGAATGGAAATAATATTTGTACCTGTTAATAATTTATTATTTTCTCCAGTATTAACTGAAATTTTAAATTCAGCTGTATTTTGTTATTATTATTTGGGGGGAGATTCTGTGATGGAATTATCTGTTGCGTCAAATCAAACCAGTGTCTTCTTTCATGTTGCAGTTGTTTGATTACAACTGCACGTGCAGTTACTATGGAATGACAATTATCCCTCCCCCTGCCTGTGCTGGGAAGCACATGCGAGGGAAAGCCGCGGGGCGGGGTGGGGTGGGGTGGGGGTGAGGTGAGGGGCGTGCGGGGTGTACCTGTCTCTCTGTGAGGTCGAGGTTGACAGCGATCTCGTAGCGGCGCAGCCTGGTCAGGTAGTTATGGTGGGTGAACTCGGCCTCCAGCTCTCGCAGCTGCTCCTTGGTGAACGCTGTGCGCTCTTTCCGGGCCTTGCAGCTGGAGTCCACCTTAAAACTGGACTCCTGGATATCTGCAGAGAAAAGCAGTTCACACATAGGCTGTGAATTTATATGAAATTAATATATACCTCACATTATTCCATAGCAAGGTATGCATACATTTCTTGTGTTGATGCGTTATATTTATGTAAAACTAAGCAGCACCACTTGTGTTTTTATTTATTCTCATTTGATTTAGATTAGTTGTTAGGTAATTTGGTAACCAGCCTCTAGTTGTCTGTAAACAGACCCTGAACAACTTTCCAGCCCACAAACCACAATCTCAAAGAGTCAACGGTGGGAGGCCGCTTGTATAGTAAACACCCAAACCAGTATTTTCAAACCAGACCACCCTGACCTGAACCATAGAATCCATATCATCATAGTCATGTACATTCAAACAGGCATTTTTGATTTTGATTCTGCTTTTATTTGTCTGTTTATGCACATGACTGCAAATTTATAGTTTTGCCTTTTCATTCAAAGGCGTGTGTGTGTGTGTGTGTGTGTGTGTGTGTGTGTGTGTGTGTGTGTGTGTGTGTGTGTGTGTGTGTGCGCGCACGAGGCAGGGGCCACCAAACCAGCCACAGAGGGACTGAGTTAGGAGAGGAATGCAGCGGAACATCGTTAAAGCCTCTAACAAAAGAACAAAGGTGCGGACGTGTCCAGGTCTCTGTGCTGTGTGTGTGTGTGTGCTGTGTGTGTGTGTGTGTGTGTGTGTGTCGGTGCGTATGTGTGTTTGAGAGCGAGGTTTCCTAACTGGAACTCTCAGGGGAAATTCACATTAACTCATCTCTACATGACAGCGAATGCACCAGCAAAGAAGCCTGATGATATCTCTATGAATGTGGCAGTGGGACAGTTCTATTTTATCTAAACATTCCTACGATGATCAAAGTGCTGTTTCTATCTAAGATCTATAGATCTATGGAGTTTTGTTATTGCGTCTGAAATGGCAGATTCAGAATATACATGAAAACGAGTTAACATTAAGTGAAACCTCCTGTGTATTAGAGGGAATTTGTTTTTTGGAATAAATGTGCATTGGTAGTGACACTAGCAGCTGATGTCATCCCCAGAAAATGGCTTTGCTTGTTGCTTGCCAAAGCGCCAGGCCAGAGTGGGAATTTGACTCTGGTACCTGGTCCAGATGTGGCCGGGCAGACCGACACACGTGTGTATGTGTGTAGTTTGTGCATATCAGCGTTATCGGCTGTGTGTGCAAACCTTGCGCGTGTGTCATGCAGGAAACCCTCATTATTGTGGTTTAAATGGCATTAATGCCACGCTGGTCCGAGTGTGCCGGCGCTGCCTGGCCGCGGCAGGTCTGCTCTGGAGTTGTGCCAAACAGCTTGAGTTAGAGTGAACACCTGGCAGGGCACATACTGGCTCCCACTAAACAGGCCCCCAATAAATATCCTGCACAGCCAGAGCCCGTAAACTTCCAGGGAGGAGGCTTCTGCACCCAGCGGGGTCCCAAATACAAACAGCATTTGGTGCCTTTTTTTTTTCTTTTTTTTTGGGAACCATGCAAAAGTAGTTCAGATCAGGGTGAAATTAAAGCAGTAGTAAATTATTATTTCAAAGTAAGAACCCCAGGTGAAAATTACACGTTTGATTGATCGCATTATTTCTGCGTGTTAAAGTCGTTGCCAGGATTTCACACTGAATTAGTTTCTTTTATTGTTTGCAGGCTGCAGCCAATTAATGGATATAACACTGCATAACGCTCATCCGTTAGCATACCAGAGGTTGTTTACAGTTGTTTATTGATATTATTACCAGGTCAGAGCTTGCAAACTGACAAATCATCGATAATGAATTGGGCACATGAGCACATTCACTCAAACTTTTAAACCCTCGTGCAAAATAAAAACAAAAACGTTCTAATATAATTGAGGTACAGCTTAATAAGAGGTGTGAACACTTGCACCTTAAATTTGTGTTTAAAAAGCACAGCACTAATAAATGTGATGTGTACAATTAAGTGTTTATTTCATGATTTATTAAATCCAATTCAAATTCATTATAGAAAATCAAGAGAAAATTACACCTATTTTTTAAATTATTGTAATCATAATAGTAGTAAAAGCTTTAGAGATTAGGGTTAGAGGATGTTTATATGAGCGTCTTTGTTACATATGGTACTGCATTTAAAAAAAAACTGGTCAGTGAATATCAGATGCATGTGTGAGGGTCTTGAATACGTCTGTGTGTGTGCGCGCACATTTTCATATCTGTATAAACACACGCAGACTGTACAAGCAGACCTGTCGGTACCACAGATGCCTTCAGGCCAGTTTCCTAATGTATGCTCTATAGCAGCAAGGGCTGATGCGGTGGTCAGACATGTTGCGTGCACTCAGTGGGAGATTGTGTTACGGCTTAACGACAGGAAAATGTCAATGGATAAGAATGTAAAAACGTGGGCTCACGGGCAAGTGATTTTACCAGACGTGGTCTGGCATGTTTTCAGTGTAGTGAGTGGAGGTTACGATATGGTGAGTAACGGAAGGAGGGGAGGGGGCCGAGGGAGCGTGTGTGTGTGTGTGTGTGTGTGTGTGTGTGGTGTGTGTGTGTGGGGGGGGGGGGGGGGTACGGGGGTCGCGGTCCTGCACTCCCCCACCACCCTCCTCAATTAATGTGTCATTTGCAAAAACACTCTGATGAAGACGTTTGGACTGTAGAATCATCTGTGCTGACCAGATTGGATTCGATACCTTCCTTGGTGTCCAGTCATATACGTCATGGCTTCAGTGATTATATCTGTCATAAGTGTTATGATGGTGCAAACTCCACCCACCTTCTGCTCTGCATGGATTCATGTAAGCATTAAGATCTGTAAATAGTTTCTATGAACAGGCTGAAATGATGAAAAGAAAAAAGCCTCAGATATCTTGGACATAGTGTGAAATTCACTGTATTTACATCCTGACCCCTTTAGATTCAGTTTAAATACAAACTGTCTTTTGCACTTACTGTTAATATTACATAATATATAACTCCCACTCGCGAGTGTGAAATATGATTTTAGTGTGATTCATAAACACACAATGATCTAATTTCAGGGCTGCACAACATAATTCTTACCACATATATGTGTATATGTTAGAGCATGGATCTCATGCTTCTGTGGTGGAAACCATTTGTTTCTTCTTGTGTTTGGTGAAGCAGCTATGAAAGTAATCCTTGAAAAGAAATGTAGCGCGAAATCAAAGTTCTTAAATTAACAGCAATTTGATCTTTTACGACTGTAACTAAATTTTGTATGCATCTTATTTTGGAAGATTTGTAAATCCAGCATCGTGAATAACAAATCTGAGGCGCCTGGGATGATTGTCAACACTTTGCTGATGTCATTTCTTTTTACCAGCATTTTGAACGTGTCCTTACTGTTATAAAACAATAGTCTATTTCCAACGGATACAGGAGCGCAATGAAACGGTCAGATGCCTCATTAATCATATCAGCCTTCTGAAAGCCCTTGAACAATAAGAGGATGCAACTGCTACTTCAAGTGTGTGTCCTCAACACAAAAGTCTTGTCACCCACTCACCTTTCACATAGTGGTCTGGTGAGTGTGTTGCCTTCAAGACCAATGTAGCGTTAAGGAGAGAATCAGTGTCATTAGCAGCTTTTGAATGGAGCAATCATTGCTGTATAGAGTTTGTATACGCTCATTTGTAGTTGCAACAAATATTAATGTGCTTAACAATGACATTTTTAATTTTTAGTCTGTTACGAGGAAAGTTTAGTATTTATTATTAAGTATACTAGGAAGGTTTCCTCGATCAGACGTTTAGTTCCTTGGAACAGCTCCATGTTTCCTTCCCATCTTTTCGCCATATTTCCACACCACCACTGTTCACCAGTGCACAGGAGAAAGTTCCATTATTTCTAATACTCCCGAATGTGCATTTTGTTATTTTGTTTTCCTTTACTGTTCCTCTGTCATGTTGATTTTGGATGCTCTGCTCCCCCCCCGTAAACCCAACACACCTCAGATGTTCACCATCTGCTCCAACGTACTGTGACTCACCTGTGACATCTCGCTTCCGTTTATTGGAGCTCTTCTTGTCCGAGTCGGCCGAGGCCACGCTCTGAGGGGAGTACTCTCCCTCCAGGCACCCCGACACAGCACCGGGCAGCCTTTCTCCACCTGCACTGTCCAGCTCCGGCCCTCCGCTCCCACCGGCACCCACCACCGCAGGGGTGACGACGGGCGGACAGGCCTCAGACGCCCTCACCCGAGTCTCACAGGGGTTGAATTGCCAGTCGGCTCTCTGGTAACCGCCCTGGCTCTCTTGGTACAGTCTGTCATCGCGGGGGTAGGCTGCGTGCGGTGCGGCCGGCACCAGGCAAGAGCTGGAGAAGTCTGTGTAGGCCAGGAACTCAGGCTTCTGGTGAAGGGAGAAAGGGCCCTGTTGGTAGGGCGACTGCAGATTGGGCCCTGGCACCCCTGAGTGAGGGTTCCTCATGCAGCCCCAGATGGGACTGCTGGGATGGGCACTGCGCATGCAGCTGCTGGCCGGCTGATCCATGGTGATGCAGTAAGAAACTTTGGCACACTTTGGTATCAAGCGTTATAGCAAGTCTTTTCCTCGCTGAGCAATCAGAAGGTGATATAGAAGTGAAAGCCTGTATCTTTGTCGCCCTCTGAGAAACGTCCAGCTCAGCACACTAAAAGCACATCGTGGTCTGACCGCGTCCAACGCCGCGAGAGTCGGAATACTCACTTCTGCCAGGGACTGCTGACTCGTCCAAGGTCCAGAGACGCGTGAGGACAGACACCTTCCTGTGACGGCGCGTTTCCCTCCAGCTCTGTTAGCATGTGACGTCCCCCCGAGCCTCTGGTCCTGCACTCACACACCCCCCTCTCTCCCCTGACTGATCGGAGTGGCCTGTGCCTCCACACTGGCCGACTGGCTGTTTTCACAACTCTTCTAAGGCATTCTTGACAAGTGAGCCCTCCTCCTTTTCAAACATATAGGTGGGAAAGAGTGGCAAGTTTATGGAGTGTAACGTGAGATTGCAGAGGAGGAGCCCTGCCGGCCACATGTTGGTAGTACCCTCCAAACAACCCTGCTTCATCAACTATTAATCACGGGGGAAATTTTATATGCACATCTAATGGGCTTTCCAGACATGGGGATTTTTAAAGGGACATTGTCTGTAAAATATAAAGCAAGCACCCACCCACATGGGAACTGGGGACCCTGACTTATAGTAGCTTCTTACTACTTTCTGACACCCAATTTAGTTCCCTTCTTTGACGCCCTTTGGTACAAAGTTAACCCTCTGCACCCTGATTCCCAGTTCGTCCAATCCAATCGGAAAAGCCGTAACTTTTCTTCCTGTTTGTGTGTGCGTGTGTGTGAGCGTACACGAATGCAACACACCCAAATCCACCTGGCTGCTTTCCCTAAAGTTGGAGGCGATAAGAGGACTGGATTTGACATTGGTTATGCCGGCTCTCGCACCTCTTGAGGCTTCCTCTGCTGTGGCGAAACACAATATGAAATTTCAGAGGCATATATCAAAAACGCAAGGTCATATTTTCTCTTAGCAAAAAAAAAAATTGGATGTGTGTTTCTGTGTTATCCCATATATTATTCCATATATTAGACAGTAGCAGCAGCTGTGCTGCAGGAATTGCATGTATATGAACCACATCTGGGTCAAGCGGGGATCATCGGGGATCAGGGGTCGTTATTCAATTATCTGATCTCTAATATTAAAATCTGCACGTGGAGAAGCCCCCTCTCAATGATGTCATGTCTCTAATACCATTTAAAACATTTTTGGCTAAATGTCGGCGTATCTGTTACCCAGTAAACCCACTGAACCACACTTTACGGAGACGCAGTTTTTCTTCGTACGTTTCTCATACTTGGGAGATGAGGTCTGTCCTTCTCCTCCCGTGTCCTCATTTTCTCCTCCTGACCTCTCAGACCGGACGGGAGGCGGATCACACCTCCACCAAGAGGACAGAGAGACGAGAGATGGCGAGGTTTTTGAGACTGACGCTACATGCAAATGGGGGAAAAAAAGAGAAATGGAAAATAAAAATAATCCAAATATAAACCGTATTTCAACATGATCTATAAACCTTCGGAAAAGGCAGAACATGCTTTGGAATTTGGTGACTATTTGTAACCTAGAAAGGAAGGGGGGGAAGTAAAACAACTAAAAAGTAGATGAAATTACCCTTTATTAGTCTCTAGGTAGTACAGTACAATCTGACTCTCTTAACAGACAAGACTTTTTTTAGACGGAATCATTCAAGGAAAAAAACAGTGAGTGAGTAATGAATCAAAATTTTAAAAAAAGAGGCCCAGAGAAAATCAGATTATGAGAAGGCCAAGAAAATCAGAAGACAAGATGGGAGAAGGAGAGAGAGAGAGAGAGAGAGAGAGAGAGAGAGAGAGAGTGTGTTTGAGGTCACACACCAAACCCTTTCCATTTACCCAGCAAATTGTTGAGCCATGAAGCATCCCTCGCTTTTACTGGCAGTCTGAGCCGCGGCCGCACCGCAGGGACCAGGGGTTACACTACATTTGTGGTCAGAGCAGGGGCCATCTGTGTGTCAGTATAAGTTAAAGTGTGTCTCTCCACGTGTGTGTGTGCGCTGAGAGATTTTGTGTGCATGTGTTTCAAGGGAGATACAGGGACTTTAGACTTTGTGTGTTTTTCTAAAACGGGAGAAAGACACATTTTTTGTTTGGGATCACGTCATTCCTTATATTCAGGACCCTCCAGTTCTCCATTAGCTTAATAAGTCCCGCTCTGTTTGGACTGTGTCGTTTTGGTCAGTGGTGGAAATTTGCAGGTCAGAAATCTCTGCTGTGAAGTAAACTGTTTTCCTAGAAGGGGCCTTTTGTGTGTTTACATGAATGAAAGGCCTCTGCAGGTTCTGCACACTGATACTTTAACCAAAACCAAACATGAACATATCATGTTCAATGTATGTTAAACGTCTGTGACACATAGCGGCATGCACACAACGATTGCACTGGATGACAGGATCCTTCATTACCATGAATACACACACACCCCTAGAGTCTGACTCGCTTCACAAAAACATTGTCCTGCTTCTGTAAAGTGTGTGTTTACCTGCAGATAAAAATAGTCCCCAGATAAAATGTATTTAAAGCCATTTTAGAACGTATGCATTCTTTGCATTTGATTTATAAGATAAATGTGAGTTGAGACAGGATAGAAAAGTATTGAAAGACAAATCAGGAGAAAACAACACTGGGGTTTTGTCTTTTCGTGGGATTTATTGTCAATGAAAACAACAACTCCAGCCTCATCCTCTGAGAAGCAATGAAGCTTATTTGTATTTTCTTCACGTCACACCAGTTCGTCTTTGTGTAGCAGTGTGAGTGTGTGTGTGTGTGTGTGAGAGAGAAACCTGTTTGTTTGAGAAATGTGGGAGCATGTGAACTCAAACTCAGTCATACACACCATGGATTGCAGACAAATGAGCTGGACATGAGTCACATCTCCCCTCACCCTGCCGACAACCTGTTTCTGTCAGTCTAGAACTGCGTTTGTGCCTCTCTCTATGTGTGTGTGTGTGTGTGTGTGTGTGTGTGTGTGTGTGTGTGTGTGTGTGTGTGTGTGTCCGTGTCCGTGGCTCAGAGAAAGTGAGAGTGTGAAATAGTGAAAAAGAAAGTGAAAGAGCTGACATGTTCACGCATCTACATATTGATGTGATGTGTGTGTGTATAGCTGCAATCTTCAGTATGTAAACTTGTGCATCAATATGTGTGTGTGTGTGTGTGTGTATGTGTGTGTGTGTTTTCATTTGATCCATCTTCATGACACTGGCAGGATTGAGGCCCTCCATCAGTCTCTTGTGTTTGACAGGTTAACCCCCCCCCACCCCCACCGCCACCCGTGACCCCACGTTCACCTGGCCCTTACTGGACTGTGGGAGCCCCTTATTTCTGCTACTGTCCTTAGATAGATAGATAGATAGATAGATAGATAGATAGATAGATAGATAGATAGATAGATAGATAGATAGATAGATAGATAGATAGATAGATAGATAGA
>JAFBJQ010012954.1:64968-87270 GCA_016785345.1 Trinectes maculatus | reverse complement strand
GATAGATAGATAGATAGATAGATAGATAGATAGATAGATAGATAGATAGATAGATAGATAGATAGATAGTTAGTTAGTTAGTTAGTTAGTTAGTTAGTTTGTTTGTTTAGTCAGTCTATAATTGTGTAACCATCAGCACCACAGACAGAGACACTGTTCTACCCTCAGTCCCGCTTCAGTGAGCAAGGAACAAATAAACAAGGCTATTGTTTGCTTTCGCTTGTTTGGCCAAAGCCAAGAAGCAAATCACAGCATGTAATCATCACAAAATACCAGTAGCAGAGGAGCAGTGAAACTCCATCACAGCCCCTGAGTTGGGTTTACCCATCTGAATAATAGAAGTCAATGCAGCGCAATACAGAAAGTGAAAATGGTAATTGAGAGGAACAGTTTCCTCTCATGCACAGGCCCACTGTTGCCAAAAAGCAACAATCTACAGCTGCACATGAAAATCATGTCCCATGTCCGACTAATTTAAACCCGTTGCGTAATACTGAGCTGAACGCAGCTTTCAAAAGACATTCGGCATTTGGACCACATACTGTATTATTTTGAACACAAAGCTATCAACAGCTTGTGATTGTACTGTACAAATGTGTAATGTTTGTAAGCTTAAGTGAACCGATTATGTTATTTTCTGTATAACATTCCTTTAATAAGGGCTTCAGATAGAAATGGGTAATTGAGAAGTTTGGAAATGATTATCCATTCTCACCCTCATTCAGAAACAGTCTGAAATATACAATTGACTGTATTAGCAGTTGAAGGCATCACAGGATGTGAGACGGGTGGTGTGTTGTGGGTTTTTTATTCTTTGGTTTGCCAACACTATAATCAGTATCATTACCTGTGTTGGCTCATTGATGGACTGAGGTTTGAGGCAGGATGTTGCCAGTTGTTTCTGTCAGTGAACGCTTCTCAAAATAAAACTACAATGGTGATTACAAGACAGGCCATGTAAACGATGCTTAACAGCTGATAAAGGCATTGATCTATCCGGAGGCTGCCATGTTGGATGCTCCAACACAGCTGATGCAGATCGAATATGAACCAAACAATAAAACAGCATCCATTTGTTTTTCAAACCACTATTAAGATCCCTGACGCAACATTATCACAGATTAGCAAACAGTGGATTATTTACACTTCAAGCAAATACAGTACCACAGTATCAGCATCATCTGCAAGAATAACAGATTGTTCAGTAACAGATTATTCAGCCATCGTCATTAGTTGCAGCCATACTGGCAACACACAGGTGAACGTCAAGTGAGTTCATAGGAGATAGGATTACCTCACCGGAAAGCAGCCAATTACATTGGCAGTATTTCATTTACAAATAATGGATAACAAAGAAATTGCATCCAACAATGAGCAGCCTCCACAGCCAAGTTACAAATATGTAAATGTATATATGTGATATGGTTCATTTTCAGTCGTGGCTGACCACAACAGTGCAGCTCTCAGCATTTTTAATAATGGCTCTGTGTATAAATATGAATATCTGACCGATCCGTCATAAATCCAATATTACAACATTTCACAGAAATACCAGGGACAATCTGCAAATAATTTGCAGATTGTCCCTGAAAACATATTGTCTCTGGATATTACAGCATTTTTTGTGTATACGTGTGTGTGTGTGTGTGTATGTGTGTGTGGTAGGAAGGAAGGGAGGGGGGGACACCCACAGGTGCTAATAATCACATATGATCACATATGATTGGAATCAGGTGTTGGCAACGGTTTTTTGCTATTGTGAGGGAATATCGGCGCTCTCCTAGGCCCTGGCCACTCGAAATCACGCATTGGGAATTTGTTTACCATATTTCTGCAGTTAGACTTCCACTGACCATCATATAGGTAGGAGCCACTTTTCAACCACCATATTTCTGTCTGAAATGATAGGCATAAAAGTGAGTACAGAGCACGGAGGTGTTATGGCGGTTGGTCAGCTACTCGGTTTAAAGATCCCAGAACAGTTTGCTTTTAGATTCACTTTTTATTAAAGTACACAGAATACACAAAACGTACATTTACATTAAAACGGATACATAACTTTTTAGCCACTTGGATGAAAAACGTCCTGTAAACACAACGTTTTTTCAGCTTTATTATTAATGCAGTATTAATGCATAGACCAGTCAGCTTCCTGTAAACATATCCAGCAGATACGCATCAACGTAGGTTACACAAACTAACTCAAGTATTATTTATTTGGATCTTCTGCATGCACAGTGCTCAGTGTAAATGAGCAAACCGCAACAGATTTGTCAGAAAACCTTTTGTTTCGTTCCAGAATCAAAATTCTGCATCTTTGGGATGCTACACTACACTACACTACACTACACTATACTTCCACATTGTTTGAGGGAACAACAGCTGAATAAAATAATGAATAGGAGTTTTAACAATGTCATTGATAGCCAGCTTCTTATTGCACTTGAAACTTGGGCTTTAGAGAATATGGCCTGGAGGAAAACTGATTGTTGCTTGAATCCAGGGTGAACTCACTCGCGTCCAAGTGCCAAGCGCGGCGGTTTCCTGAATAAATTGCTCCTCTTGTACGAATAAGAAGAAGTGGAATTTCTCAATTCTCAGTGAACCGACCCCAAACATGTTGTCTTCAGTTTTTATTATAGGGCTGCAGCTTCCACGTTGGCTCGTGTTTCAACAATGAAAACAGCTAATCTTTACCTCACCGACACCACACTTCGAAACCTAATTTCCCCGCTGCCACAGCGTCACCACATAGTGTATGTTATGAGCAGGACCAGGCCGTGTCTCCGAGTTGAAGCCAGGCTACTGATTTCATTGGCAGCTCCCCTGGATTTTTGTTGCAGCCACATTCCCACTCAGCTGTGGGCTACAGTGCGAGTCCGCGCTTCCTTGGCGGAAAAACAACTGAAGAGTGCTCTCTAGTGGTTTTAAATTGGAACAGCTGGTCGCTTCACCTCCTTGACGACACTGTTGTTTTTCTTCCCTTCCTCCAGACTTTGACTTCCAGATTTGATGAGTGACTTTCATAATTTCCACGCACATGTACTTAGCACGGTAGCGCCTTTTTGAAAACGCGGAATCCCAGTTGTTTGTCTTGTTGAACGAGTCCATAAAACTCCAGCCATCAATCATTTTCTGACTGGGAAAAGTGTTGTGCGGGTCAGCGAGGCAGCAGGATGCAGCAGAACTGCCGCGGGGGACAATCAGACACATGCACATGTTTAGAATGTTGTGTAACTGTTGCAGATAAATCAATCTGGCTCCAAAAAAGTAGCCTCCTATCCATCATATGAAACAGTGCAAACCAAATGTCATTCGGATTGCAGGTTATTATAGAAGGAAAGGCGTTGACTACAGAGCTGTTTGCTGTGACCTTTAGGCAGCTGCAATGCAGGAAACCAGAATCATCAACACTAAGTTGCTGGTGGCTATTTCACAGCACCAAACACTAAATCTATCAAGCCGAACGATTGTGTGGTTCCAGGAATACCAACGTTTGTGGGTGTTAGGAGGGAGGGATGGGAAAAGCTGATATGTGTGTTTGTGTATATGTGTGTGTGGACAGTAGCACTATTGCGTGTTCATGGATTACCTTCCTTCCTGTACGCCTCATCTTGTTTCCAAACAGCACAGGGCTGGACTTCCTGCTTTGGGAGCTGGGACTCTTTGAAGACATCTCCCGAGCACTCTCCCCGGAGAGTTGCCGGGATCACAAACACCTCAAAGGGGAGTAACGTCACCGGGCCACACATTTCCTTCATCACACAACACCAAGTCTGGGGTCTACACCCCCTGAGGCACAGGGGCACCCCCCCTCCCCAAAGGTCACTGTGGTGGGTCGAAGCGGCGCAGAGGATTGAAGGCGTTCGCATGCGAGGAAGTTGGCGGCACAAGCTCATGTGAGCACATGCAAACCACACCCTGGAGTACGGACAGTCGGCATGGAAAGGAACATCCAGAGACGTGTCTCCATGAGCACACACAGAGGAGCCATCCTCCACCCACACATCCACATGTAGGTGGGTGTAGGAGGAAAAAGACATCCCCAGGCGTACGCACATAAAAAGGAAGAAACATCCTCTTCATGATTGTGTGGAGAGTCGCACACATGCAGTCATTTCCCTGCAGCTTTACCATAGTGATGTCTGCTGCGATGTTGTTGTGATTTGTGTTTACATTTTTCCCCCGTCTGCACTGCAGCATCACCGTTCACCTCTTTGCGAACTTATTTGTTTATGTGCGCGTGTTACACTATTGGTATTCGCACCAACGCGCATATACATTTGTATGTGCATGGACCTAGGTTGTGGTTGTGTTTGTGTTGGAGGGATCCACAGAATATATAGATTATGTGTGAGTTAATGCTGATGCTGGTGCAACAGGATCCAACAATTTAGGGAAGAGGATTGTTGTTGTTTTTTTTTTATGAATGGTACAATATCTCTGGAAATTACAAAATAACAAAATTAGCAAATAGAAAACTCTAATTGTAAGATAATTAGTCCGAATAGCAAAGGCTACAAATGTTACAGTATGGAATTAAACACACTTATCTTACACTTATCTCACTAAGGTTCTTTGCAGGTTCGGTGCAAGTCGCATCTTTGCACATGTCACCACTTTTTTATTGTTTATTGTTTAAATCGTGCAGCTAGCTAATCTCATATCTGTATCAGTAACTGGTATTTATATGTAATTTGTTCTGTTTACCTTCTTTGTCCTGGCTTGGACCTTGAACATTCGTTAGGTAACGCGTTCTATTGTTACATCTTCACCGTTAGCTCAATGCTACGTTGTTTTCCTTTTGCACACCAGCCCCTTATCTTCTCACTCTGAGGGATTGTGGACGAATGTTTTTGAGGGAGAAAAAGCAATATTGGACGTTGCTGGTGCCAGTACTTCTGAGAATGAGGAGCGAAGGATGCGAGGAAACACGAGAAGGAGACGGCAAACAATGGGACGGAAAGGCCTAAAGTGTAACTGCAGCCCACAACAGCAGTACACACAACTAGACAAAAAGTATCTCCAAATACTTTAAACTGCTACTGACGGCCTGCATTCTGATAACCGTATGCCAGTGAAACCCGTGTAGGGGATCACAGTGGGTTAAGCCATCAGCATGGAGGGCATGATATCATGTGTGGTACGAGACGCACACAAGAAAACACACGCCTATATTTAGCTGGCTGGCGCGTTTACGATGATGGATGCTGCACGGAGTGAGTCAATCAAAGAGAGGAGGAAAATAGGAAGAAGAGGAGGAAGAATTTTTTTTTAAAAAAAAAAAGAAGAAGGGGAGGAAAGAAATTCCAGATGTCAACAGTAAAGTTTGTCCAGCTCCGGTTTGTGGCCACTGGAGCTTTGTGTACCTGCCCCTGCAAAAGCCATTACCCCCCCGGCCGCGGCACTGGTGGGATCAGCACAACAAAGCCAGAGAATTCTCGGAAACCCTTCAATCAGGCTGCGGAGCATCATCCCCGACACCGCTGCCTCTCACCCTCCTCTCAACACGCTCTTCCTGTGGCACTGCGTAAACATTCAGTCACATACTGAAGGAATATGTGTTTTCTTCCTGCTCCTACATACGTACTTTATTTACATGAATAGTAAATGATATACTTTTTACTCCATAGTGTTTATTTTGTTTTACTGGGAATGCAACTTCCTTGTCCCCTGTCAAAGGTCAACTGTCTGGTCCCATATATATTTCCATATACGGAACACACACTGACTATTGCTTGCGCAGACAGGAAGGATGACATCTGATTGTCCATTGGCTGGTTCCTGTGGTCTATGATTGGTGTTCCTGCCAGTGCTTTTTGTTTTATTGAGATTGCCAACTCAATAAAGCGCATTGTTATTTGTGAATATTGACTTTAAAGCAGTATATTAAGGAGCGAATTCAACTTCTGCGTGTGCCGCCATACTCTTATTACTTGTGTGCATATTTGTGTGTGTGTTTGTTGCACATGTTTCTTTCCGCGTATGTGCGTCCATGTATGTGGGCGCTGCGCATAAAAGATGTGATCGGTCAGATTGTGGTTTCCAGCATCATCATCCTGTCCTCCAAAGTCCTGTTCAGTTTGCTCGTCACCTCCGTGGATGGGCACGCTTCATTTCCAGGATCTTTCCGTGTTCTCCTTCCCATGGCTGTGCTTCAACCACAAACACCCTCACCCCCCCAAACCCCCATACAACATCCCTCCTGGAGGGAGAAAATGCTCCCCATCACTTTCACTTTGACTTGAGCTGAACCAGACATCGCTCGCTGAGTGTTGTATAATGTGATGATGAAGCCTGGGTGGCTCTCGCATGTACCTAATCCAACCGTCGGCTCCCACAAGGCTTCTTTCTCAGAGATGTTTTTCAACCACGAAATGAAAGACAACTGCCAAACAAGCCCAACAAAATGTGATGCTGTGTACATGCCTGGCTGCAGTACTCACTGCCAAAATACATTCGCTGTGATTATCGTCGCCGGTTTTGTTGTTTTGAACTCACCGTTGGCAAAACATGGCATCCAAACTTTTATTTAATAATATGTTATCAGCATCTCTTGAATTAAACTTGAGTTTTACAGCGTAAAAGACATAAAAACACCAATAAAATGCTGCAATAAAATATAATATATCTATAAATCAATAAAACCTCACATTATAGTGTTGTGTATTGTATAACAAAACAGGACAATAATGTTGTCACGTTTAAAACTGATGAATGACTGTGACATTAAAACCTTACAACAATCAAATAATGGCTATAGAATTAAAATGAGTTTCACCTTTTGGTCTGGTTACTTTGCCAAGCATGTGTTTGTAACCTCTGTTTGTAACCACTACACATTGAATAGCTACAACAGTGAAATGGGTAAAATGGTGGCCGATTAGTGCATGTGAACGCAAACCAAAATAAATCATTATTATGATCTATTACAGAGGGATGTGACCACTGTCCAAAAGGGAAGTAAACAAAAACGCCACTTCAAATTAAAACATCCTAAAAACAGTGGCAGGTTTTAAATGTTGTGATTGAGTGGCGTAAAAGTAAATGTGACTATTTGGACGTCAGATCAGAGACCAGTCAAAAAGAAAAAAAAAAGAAAAACATAACATTAAGTCAAAGGCCTGATCATGTATGAAGAGTTTATACAACACTGCCCTCTAGCTAATGTGCAGGGAGCCTCCGCGATATGACTTGTGTGTGACTTTGCTCTCACTCAAATTCAATATGTGTTGATTTGATGTTGTAACTGGTCAACAGCTGAAAATGTAACAACCAACAAGGATGCATTTACTGTCTTAACAAAACAACACAGTGTGAGGCCACATTTCCAACTTATATATAAGGTCAAATATTTCATTATATTTGACCTTATATGCAAACAACAGTCCCTTAATGACATATGGGAGTTAAGTTAAAATGTATTAGTTTTGGTTTACTCACAACGCTCAGGGCATCTAGTCCCTTATTTTTTATGATGCATTTTATGTATATATATTTTATGTTGATTTTTTTTTTATGTTGATTTTGATGTTTTTAGTATCAAATATCAAATCTGTGTTTGATCAGGTCTCATCTCCCTGGTTTTTAATAAGTTTCTGATCTAATGAAATTTACTATAAACCTCGGTCTCAGTGGGAAAACACATACTGCAAAAGGTTTTGGTAGCTGGACCGAACTTTTCTGTTTCATTATTTTAATTAGCGACTTAAATTTAACTGATTTGCTGGAACTGTCAGTTTTCCTGAAGCAGCAGCCGCTGAAACATCCGTTTGTGTTTTCACAAGCTCTTCTCCCGGGGAACCGAGAGAAAACAGTGACCTAAAGTCCACAGTGCTGCTGCAGCCCTGTCCAAGAGCAGGAAATCAAACCGCACACCCACTGCGCCGCAATGGCTTCAACATGTTTGCTACATTTAATCGAACAGCAATTGTTCAGAAAAGTTTGGAATTCGATAAATTTTTATGGAATCACCTTGTAACTGTGCGGCACACTGGGGCGAGCGACTCAACCTTTTGGCTCAGAGAAGTGGAACGCTTTTCAGTGAACTCTTCATTTTAATGAAAGCGAGCAACAAAAAAAGAAAAAAAAAGTTTGTAAAAGTTTGTGGGACACCGGGGACATTGGTCCTGTCCAGTGCTTGAAGTTGTTCTTGCCAGGTAATTTTACAGGCCCCTGTGAAGACAGATCTGACAGGAGGGAGAGGGGACGAGAGAGCATGGGAGAGCATGCGAGTGAGAGAGAGATGATAGAGCGGTGGAACGTGTGCCAGAGAGAATAGGAGTTCTTCTGGAGGCCAGATCTAAAATCCGAGCCAGAATCAAGGCTTCGCTCTGACCTCTCTGCTCCCCGCAGGGAGGGAGACTGATGGCAGGATGTCAGAAGGAGAGGGAAAGAGTAGTTAAACCTCAGACTCCTTCTCCTCCTCGGGCTCCAACTCCTGCAGGTCAGGTGCACCACGGAGCCGGGGCCCTCCACATTCATACGCCGAGCCTGATTTGTTGACGTGCTCGTCCATGCCAGCAGAAACATTTACAGCTCCTTTTACTAACCCCGTGAACACTGACCCGGGAACTTTTTGCGTTTACGGCGAAGCGAGGAGCGAAAAGGGAAAATTGAAAAGAGACGGTTCTTTCTGGTCAGATGAAATCGCCTCTTTGTGAATGTCCAGGCCCGGTTCTGCTGCTGGATGCCGGAGACGTGTTTTGATTGTGATTGAATGCGGCATCGGCGTTTGATGGAGCTTCAGGCTTCTTGGGAAGAGAACCGTATTAAATAGCGGTGATTGATTAATAAGACTGAATGAGTTGGAGTGAGTGCAGTGAATCATAGACTTGTAAACGTAAAACTCTCCGTTTAGCATTTCAGGAGAAGAGAAACTGTTGTGGACGTTTTTTTTTCTCCATGTTAACGACTCTTACATAGCAAACATTGGACACTGCACCAGAACTTGAACGACCCATTAAAGGGGGACCAATTAAAGGAGCCCAAACCAAATTAGCATATTTACGTCAATTTACGTCACATTTTTGATTAATATAGAAAATGTATACAGCTTCTATACATCTATTTTTATTGTTGTCAGTTTTCTTTGTGTGTACTGATGTTTCTAATCTACACCTTAAATGCCATAAACATTAGACCCCATGAAAGAGTAGTATGTTAATGGATCTAAAAATATACATTTTTGTTCGAAAGCAAAAAAAAAAGGGTGTCATTGTGATCTTTCTTAAATCCATTTTCTCTGTTTCTCAAATTAAAGGGCCCGAGGTCATGTGATGCTCAGAGACGTGATGCTTGGACCCCCCCCCCATCCCTCACCCCCCCATGCGAGGTTGACCCAGATTCCACCTCTCACCACATCTGTCTCCAATCGAACGGTAAGTCGAGCGAAAGCCCTCATTACTCAAAGACGAGTTACGTTTCATGCTTCACACCAGGCCGGTGACGTCATATTTGTTGATGCTGTTTGAGAGCGGGCCCCGCTGTTGACTGTAAGGGTCACATTGTGAAACATTTATAAGGTTTATTTCCCGGAAAAGGCCGTGATTTAGGAAAAGGGTCAGGGCAAAAGTGAGGTTGTGCGATTGCTGTGGTTTGTTTTGGAGCATGTTGTGTTGACGGTGGTCGAAAACAACAGCTTTTTACTGCGTATGAGACTGAAGGCCTGTGGAATCTGAACAGGCATGGTTGTACGCTATCTAACCACAAGTGGGAGCTGTGTGACTGCGTACTCTCCCGCCCTTTTCAACTGTCACTAACAGAAATAGTGTTTTCCGCTAAAATCCAGCTCAGAGTGTTCTTATAGAGAGCAGCCATGTAAACCACTCAGCATAAATATATCAGTGTTCAGGAAACTGAACTGCTCCACAGGTACTTCCTCTCTACAAATCCATATCCGCTGCACTTCATAGTGGGCCGCTGCAGGCCAGGGGCCTTTTTTTCACATCACATCGCACACATATGGATTGTTGGAGCTCTTGGACGACATTAGTCTTCAATCGATCTAGTAAAAGGTCTGTGATGTGGCCTGGTCAGGTTCTTAGGGGACCGTCTCCAGGGCGACGTTGGCCGCGTGGTTTGGAAATCTTTCGCACAAGGCACCGTCTGTTTCAGCACTTGTGAACCTCCTCGCCGGAGGACAGTTTCACCTCCGGCTCACAGAACGGGAGAAGCCGGTGCGTTTGCACGTGTGCATATGTCATTGTGGAGTTGAGTTATGTTGTGCGTCGGGCAGTTTTTTTGTGCTCATTTTGTTTTGTTAGGCATCGCAGTGTTTCTCTGCTGCCCTCCTTCCCCACTGCTCATCACTCAGATACGGCAAACAGGGGAGAAATAAAACTGACTCACACACACACACACACACACACACACACACACACACACACACACACACATCGTTCACTGTACTGTGCCTACACATACACACACACCCTTTAAGTCAGGAATGTGCACACAGACACACACATTAAAGCAAAACAGGATGTGGTCACAGTCGATCATGAGTGACAGCCGCCCCCCCCCCCCCCCCCCCCCCCCCCCCCCAAATGAGTGGCCCCCCCCCCCCCCCCCCCCCCCAGCTAAATCTCCATCCTCTACACCACTGCATGTGAATGGGCATAGCAGGCAGGGTAACTAAACAACCCCAAATGAAGCGTAGCGAGTGTTTGTCCTGACTTTGACAGTGACTTTTTCATTTTGTTCTTTTTTTTTATATTTCGGTCAGAATAATCTTACATAATCTGCATCTCCAGCTCCAATGCACAAAGAGAGGGGCAAAAGTTGAGGAAATAGTAGCAATTACAGTCAAGCAGTAATGGTCGGTGAGTCTGGATTTGCCCTCTACCTACTTTCCATTACTCGCTTTTCAAAATAAACACTCCGCGCCATAGGAATGTTATCCCAAACCATTTGCCTTGATTACATTAATATTTTTTCGGTTGAAATTGCCCTTTTCCCCTTCCTATTGCTGTTGTTTACCCCCCCCCCCCCCCCCCCCCCCCGCGCAGCACCCCCCCCCCCATGTTTTGCTTTCACTATTAGCAAACAATTGAGAGTGTTTAGTTGTCAGACGGCTGCCCTCTATTTCCTGTGTGTGTGTGTGTGTGTGTGTAGCAGCAGATGAGCTTAACCTGTTGTTAATATATAGATCTGTACATGGAGTATGTAAATACAAATTGGACTGAGGTTGGTCTTCACGTCACGTCACATGTTTGGATGGCGTTGCCCGGCCTGCTTGTCACGCCACATGTCACGCCAGCTCCATTTGTGTATTTGTAGGGATTCAGCACATGTCGGTTTGATCCCGGAAACCCGGCGCTCTAAGCTGCTGTTTATTGACGCTTGTCTTCACTTCGAGACGCATTTGTTTCCAGACCAAGATGCGTTTGTTTGGTTTTCTAACGTTAAGGAAGAACGGATCTCCGGATCCCTCCCCCTTCATCCTCACATAACCCATCGCTCGGAGATGGAAAAACAGAGATGTGACTGGAAAGGAAAAGTCAGGAAGAAGCGCACACTGCATTCTCTTGTCTCTTGTTATGGTTTCTACAGACTCATTCATGAAAATCATGCAGTGCAAATATATCACTTGGTTGACACTGTTTGTATCAGTGTGTATTAACAGTTACTGATTGCCTGCAGAAAAGCAGCGTAAGGCATCTCCATAGCAACGGCCTGCAAAGACACAAGCCCAGTCCTGTTTCAGATGCTCAGCTGACATCTGAACATGTGTGGCGACTTTGTGAGGCCGCGAAAAATCCCCCCTTTTTGTTGCTATTTCTGATCAGCGAACATCTCCGCCTGCCGAAGGCGTGAGCAGGTGTTGGTCTGGTTTGTGAACCGGCTGCAGCTGGGTCCCGTCTGAAGAACATTTCTCTACAGCTCGACTCGAGTCATAACACGGCAGATATTCAGCATCACTTGAAACATATGGTGCTCACAGCCTTGACCGATACCTTCTCCGCTCGAGTAGTCCTAATTTTCACCATGATTATTTATACAGATTCAGGACTGAGACCTTTGCGATGGGTGAAAGCAGAGAGTCCATAACTCTACCGGCCTGAGAATCAATCTGAGAGCGGGGTTTTTTTTTTTTTAACCACTTATCGTAATCCCATCAAAACCTGCACTGATTTATTGTGTTTTGAATTTTGCTTTTCCTGTCTGCTGTGTGCGATCTGCGTTCCTCACAGGCTCATTTCACTTGCTGGCCAGGCCTCGTCAGAACCTTGACCTCAGCCTTGACCTTAGCTGACGTAATTCACTTGACAAAAAACGATATAAGTGTTGATTGGTGAAGAGGCAACGTTGTGACTTTGTGATGAGATTGGAAAATGAATGATTAAAAGTAGCTGGTGTGTGTTTGTGCTTTGCTGAAAAGACAGACAGAGCAGGAGGAGAGTGAGAGATGAAGTGTGTTGTTGTTCTGGACAGAGAGCAGAGGCAACAGGAACGCACAACTGTTTGTTCTTATGTCTCAGTCAGGGACAGACTGGCCATCGGGCAGATTTACATCTTCAGTTAAACCATCACAGTTCCTCAAATACCTAATTCAATATACTAAGTCAAGTCAATATACTATTTCCTTCAGTAAAAAAGATCTGTGATTTAATCAAACATGTGTGTGTGTTGCCAGTGTTAATGCTGTAAGTAATTTTATATCATAATAATGATAAAGACACCTGGAAAACGTAATTATTTATAATAATTTACTCCATAAAGTTGCCGTCAACGAATACAATACAACAGGAAACAGAGAGTCTGCGGCGCTTTTATTTTATTATCAACATTTTCTGTTTCCTGTTTGACCCATTGTCGTTTACGCTAGCTTTACCGTTTGCTGCCATCTTATGGTCTGAAGTGGTAACTAAATGTTGGGGTGAAGCTGGCGTCAACGAATACCAATACAGGAAACAGAGAGTATGTTGACAGTATGATGACAGTATGTTGATGCTTTTTCGGTTCGGTCTCTCGGCACAGAAACGAAAGCTCCATCGGGGTTAAACAGCGGCTGTGAGGCCTCTAACGTCCATTTCATGGACCGTGTACAGCTCGTAAGTTTGTATGTGTTAGATGGAGCCATTTCCCCCGACAACACGGCCAAACTACAACCGTAGTTTTAAGCTAAGTGTCAACAAGCACCGGCCGCTAATGCTAGCGGATGTTGAATTACGTCACCAGCATTGACGCTTTCTCTATTTAAATAATCAATTTTAAATTTGTTATAATTGAATATCTGCAGTTGTGATTTTCATTATCAACTAGAAAATTGCATTTCCTGAAGAAATACTGTGATAATTCTGAATCTCCAGAGCTTTTTTTAATTATCACCATTCTCTGTTTCCTGTAGCCGTTGTATCGTTGTCGTTTACGGCAGCTTTACCTTATTTGTTTCTATCTTGTGGTCAAACTTGGTAACTACATGTTCTGGTCTGAAACAGGAACAACTGCTCAGACAGGCACAACAATCCAACATCATCATCATTATCATCATCATCATCATCATCATCATATAACGTGTATGATGTAGTTTAGACCGAATAGTGGCGACAAATTTATTAATAAGAGAAAAAAACTAAACCTATTCAACCACTGCTGACATCTAGTGGCTGAATAGGTGAACACCACCACCAGCGATTTTACACCTTAACAAAGCAAATGTGTTGGGTTGGTCTGGTCCAAAATGCCAGACACATGCACACACACACACACACACACACACACACACACAAAATAAAAAGCTGTTTGCAAAAATGTATATAATGAAGCTAAAACACACACACACACATAAAACCACACAGACACGTGAGGCTATTATTTATAGGTTAATTCCAAACAGACACACTCAATCACACACATGCTTTGCTCTCTAATCCGATAACACGTGTTTGTCCATTGAAATGTTTCATTAAATAATACACAACGCAGTGTAAACAATTGAATACACAAGCAGAAACTTGGAAAGTTAATATGGCGTCTTTTCAAGTGTTTCACAATCGGTGAACCAGATCCTTGTTATTCTGTTATATTGTATTATATTTGGTTAAGAAGCCAAAAATTCTGACAGAACAGAACAGAGTCATTTAAACAAGCCTTCACAGTTAAAATGTGTTTTTTGTTATTGAAACTCTCATACACAGCACTTCCTCAGGTTAGCTGTATCCGTACATTAACACAATCATTTGACTTTCTGACCCACTGTGGAACATAATATGTATGTGAGTTTCAAAAACAGTGATGAGTGGTGGTGGATTGAGATTTTATTGGAGCATCTGCTCACGATCCTGGAGGAAATCATTATAAATACATTACGATTGCATTACTCAGCTGAACAGATCAATATTTTATGGGTTTCTCAGTGGTGTTGTGCAACGTGCACCAGCATGTTTAAAACCTAATTAAACTTTGTGTTTCAGTGTTGCATTAGAGCTCAGGCGGGCCGTAACCGTGACTGTTGTCAGCAGTGATGCAGACACACTGGCTTCCTGATTGGGTCTTATCAGTCGCGGAGCAACAACCAGAGGTGAACGCAAAACATTGCGCAACAATTTCAGTATCAGTGCAACTTCATCATCAGTGGAAGTGAAGTAATCCTTGCTTTTTTTTCTTTATTGCTGTTTCTCATTTGTTGTATTTTCGGCAACTTAGCAGCAAAAAAAAAAAAAATCTGCTTCCTGTTTACAATAGTGCCTCCAGCCACATTTTCCATGTTTCCGCCTCCAATTCCCACACAACCTAATGCAATTGTCCTAACCAACCAGTAGGAGTCAGTAGGGGGATCCCCCATTACTCCCAATTTCAAATTCTATAATTCTAATTATATTTGTTGATTGAAATGACCTGAGATATTGTTATATGAGGTGGCGTTAACCTGGTCTGAGGTCATGTCAACATGACCGACGGGAGGAACATCATGATAGCTGTGCGTGTGGAGCTTGCATTCACAGAAACCTATAGGGGATTTGCCGATTCAGCTAAAACCTCATCTCCCCTATCTCCTCCCATTTCGTTATCTCCAGCGCGTTAAATTGCCGACTTCCAATCACGCTCGTTTTCCTCTGAGAGCGAGACTTTTCCATTTTTAGCCGCGAGTTTGCTCCGACTTCCCTTTTTTTTCCCCAACTCAGACTCAGGCCCCAGCTTCACGCTGACCCACAGGAAGTACCCAGATTAATGCGAGAACACGCAGAGACAGAGAGACACACACTCACTGCCCTCAGCACATGACAAGAGCGAGGGGAAATCACTGACTTCTACTGAAGCCATTACAAGAAACAGTGACCCCCAGGGGCCCCGCAGAGTGCTCATTATAGTCTGCACTGTTTGTGAACAATATCTTTGCCCTTCACAGTATCAGCAGGAAACTTGCTACACTATGTTCCTCATATAAAAAGCATAATTGGGGGTGTGTGTTTTGTTCATTGACAACTTTAGCTGTGCGCCAAACTGTGATGCAAACAAACAGAAGTGATGTGTTTATGGAACACGTGTTTGGCGGTAATTTAGTTGTCAGTACTTTTGGCACTGGAATGCGTGTGTATATTTGTATGTGGCTCTTCGCCGACATCTTTAAAGGGATTCTTTATCATTAGAACAGAAACTCGTGCTCAACCTCTGAACGATGTTAGGCCACCGTGATATTGTTACTGAGAACATCGCATACGTGTGAAACGTCAGGCGAACCACGGCAGCGCTTCGTTCACCTACCTCTCCCAGGAGCGCGCGGCAGCGTTGGCTGTCCTCGGTGGGGACCGCACCACATGTTGTGTCGCGGTTAACCAAAGGCTGACCACTTGAAAAGAACCTGAAGCGAAGCGAAACATCTTGAACCAATTCTCTAGTCGAGGATGAGGAAAGTGGGATAACCCAATGGATCGATTACTTCACCGCGGACACGATCTGCATGACCCGGGCCGGTTGCATGGTGGTAGACCACACTGACCAGATGTCTCTGGAGTATCTCTCCGTATCTGTTAGAAGTGGTCGGCTTTTGACAACTTCGCTCCGGCAGAAAGCGGAAAACTTGACAACGAAGGCCAAACAAATTACCCCAAAGTGCCAGAAGTATGACACTTGAAAAGCAAGCAACGTGTTATAAACACTTAAACCGGTTGATTTAGAACAGACTGGTGTTTGGCAGCAACATATTATCAATGTACAGACATTTTATTAATTGCAGTCATGGCTAGCATAAGGCATCACGCTGTAAAAGTCTTTCTTCTGGACGATTGGCATCAGCATTTTTGCTGGATGGACGGTTGGATAACATGTTGTTGTGTTGGCTCCTGGATTTGTGAACTATTTTGTTACATTTGTCATTGTCGTAGCTTCAAAAGGTGATAATTTGCCGTGTTTATAGTTCTTTCTACTGGAATACTGATAAAATATAAATAGAATTCAATGTGTGTGTATGTAGCAACTTTGGATTTCATATTAGAAGGCAGAGCTGTTAAACAGTGAAACAGCAGCAGCCGGTAAGGAGATGCACATGGACACAGATGCGTTCGGGATCGTGGCGATACCGTAGGTTTATTCACAACACAGGGTCTACACGGTTGATATCAGAAATCTAAAGGAAATGCTCATTACACTCGCGATATCAACCCCTACAGGCAATTCACCATAGTAAACTCTTATTGTAGGGTGGTGTTATAGCGACATCTAGTGGCACAATGTATGCACAATGGCACAATAAATGTATGTTCCGACTAACGTCGAAATTCGGTTACGACACATTCTCAGGAACGGATCTCCGTCGTAACTCGAGGACCCCCTGTATTAGTAATTATCCAAACACTCACCCAGCTACAGCTACAAACCAGAATGTAAAGTTATTATATATATTTGACGCGCAGTAAGAGAGAAGGTGGTGGCAGTGGCGATGGAGATGGGAGTTTGGCAGCGCTGCTGGAACAGTTGAGTTCACACAGAGCGCTGCCTGAGTGTGATTAGCTGCAGTGGTGCATCGCCAGCTACGCTCAAGCCAGTTCTCATCTGTCAGTGTGTGTGTGTGGGTGTGTTTGTGTGTGTGTGTGTGTGTGTGTGTGTGAGGGGGAGAGCAAAAGCGTAACATACTCCGAGAGCAAATAAAAACAGAAACTAGAATTACTATCTTGCAGCTGGACGCCTTCACCAAAACACTCGTTTATATCCCCGTCTGTCCAGATTCCCATAAAATATGTAGTGCAAAATTTAAAGGTATTATAGAAAAGGTACTTCTCGTATTCTTGGAAAAATCGGAGTTATCACTGTACTTTGGAAGAAACACAAAAAGAAATGTCCAACTCATTTTATGTGTTCACATGCTTTGCCAGTGAGGATGACAGATACACAATGTAGCAGTGACGGGAGACGCTGCTTCATATATGGATGTTGCTAAATTCAAAGTATGGATTATACGCATCCATCTCCAGCCCTGCAGATTTACAGTATGTTGCAGAGTCATCTGAGCTTATGCTGTTAAAGCGTCATATCAGGATATATGTGAGGTCAGAGCGACCTTGACCTTTAACCCTAGACCACAAAAAATCAATCCATCTTGCGGTGCTGAGATTTGCACACTCAAAAGAATAGGTAGAGAGCTGTATGGAGGGATGTACAGACATCATAATGTACAGAATAACCGTGGTCATGTGATCACCGGTGTGGCGAGAAATTCAAACTGAAGCGACGTGCTGCCCGGCGCCATGGTTTCAGAGTTACACCCAGAAACAAACAAACAAAAGAGTTTGGGCAGTGTGTGTGTGTGTGTGCGTGTGTGTGTGTGTGTGTGTGTGTGTGTGTGTGTGTGTGTGTGTGTGTGTGTGCGTGCGCACAAAGGAAAGATAAAGCGACAGACTGGAAGACAATGAGTGTGAGAGATCCTAAACCCCAAACCTAAATTTCACCGTGGCGCACACACACGCAAACACACACACAACAATGACACAGGGCTTCCAGAATTCCTGATGTGTTTTTTTTTTGTGTGGGGGGGGGCGATGTTGTCATTGGGAACATCGTAGAACAATTTTCATGAAGTCACTCAGCATTGTGTGTCACTCCTTCCACTGGCTGTGTTGAACGTGTAGCATTTACAGTCGTCAGTTGGAGATGTGTTGTGTGTGTGTGTTGTGTGTGTGTTGACAGTACACAGGGGTGTGTAATTGATACCAGAGTTTCGCGTCTAATGTCACTTTGATCAAATTTCTCTGTAATCAACTTATTATTTTTGTCAAAGTGTATGTGTGTAGAGTTTGTGTACTGGCACCTGTGGTCCAGTATACAAGTTTGTAATCTACTCCAGCAGTGTGTAGGGTTATTGTTTATGCTCGGGTGGGTGGGGCAGCGGGACCTCTTCACTCCCTCCACATTGTTGTCAGTGAGGTTTTCGGGGGGTTAGCTCATGTGGAAAGCTGAGATTCCAGAGCTCGCTTCATCTCACATGGTTTCAATCACCTTCTCCTGCAGACCTTGCAGGTTCTGCAGCCGACCTTCGCTCCCGCCCGGGCTCTCCATCCTGGAGTGGGGGGCGGGGAGGGGGGCACTTCTTTTCCTCTAATTGTCCCATTTGATTTTTCCATCCTCCCATCTCGTCACCTTATCATGCCCCTTTGTCCTCCCCTATTTCAATTCCCTCTTGAATCACACCTTGTCTTCTCCAGTCCTCCACTCCTCCACTCCTCCAGTCCTCCACTCCTCCAGTCCTCGTCTCCTTGCATTCCATCGCATCTGCCGTCTTCTGTTGTCATTTTTTCTCTGTCCTCTCCTTCTGTTTCCTCTCCTTTGGTCTCATTTAGTCTCCCCTGCTTTTTTCATCTCCTCTTCTCATTCGCTCGCCTCATGTCCTTGTCTCCTTTCATATGGTTTCCTGTCCTGTCTCCATTGTCACTCCCTACTTTCCTTGTGTGCCGCGTCACCCCCCCATCTATTTTTGTCACGTCTCATCTCTTGCCCCTCTGTCCTTTCTTGTCTCATATTTCCTTGCCTATTCTTTTGTCATTTTTTATCATCTCCCCTTCATTTCAGCTCGTCCTTTTATAATGACAAGCTAAATCACCCACTGAAGCGCTTAGTGCATCCTGTGCATTACTTATTGGCATCCACTGTCCCGTTCACTCTCTACTTTTGAAAGTGGACGGTTCCAAATTCCCAAGATGGATGAGACAGGGGCAGGAAATGGAATTTCAGCGCCTGTATGTTTTCTTTGTCTTTCCAAAGTGGCAGCAAAAGTGGAAGTGTGCGTCTGCAGGGGAAAATAAAGCACGGAACGCAACAAAGACAAAAAGGCTCCTGATTGGCTGGAAGAGGCCACAGTGTCAGAGACAGCCAAATATACGGCTCCTGGTGTCGACAGCAGGAAGCCGCGGAAGCGTGAATGTGTTCACACGGATCCTGCGGAGATCGGGGGTCACCTCAGGTCACTGGCAGGCACTGCAGGAGGATGTGACTCCGTAGCTTAACAAGGGCGTGCTGATGCGTGTCTACACATCCAGTCTGTCAGTGCGACGGTTCCTCCTCATTGGCAGGAGTCACACATGCAGTGTGAGGATGAGGGAGAAGCTCCGACTGCTTCCTGATGGCCACAGAGGAACTGTGCCGTGATTCCTCCTACGCTTGTTTTCATTCTTAGTGAGGTCGGAAGTGTTGTTTGGGTTATTGCTCTGCTTAAACATCACTTACGGTTAATGGGAAGAGTTTGGCAGACACTTTTTTGCCCTTTTCTCTCTTGCTTCTGCTTAATTCAGTGTGAATGAGAGCAACTGACATCCCGCACTCCCGTCCCCGACGGCCTGCACTCCACTTCTGGCTTTTACTCATTTGTTTTGGCCTTCAGGTTAAAAATATCACAATTGGGGAAAGCAGTTCTGCATGGAAAAACAATATGTCACACAAATAACTTGCCAGGTGTTAAATTGAAGTATGATTTCTATTAACTTGCGTCGAGACAAAAAAATAAAAGAAAATTGCAGTTGAGTTTTGGGCTTTAAATGAGCAGCTTTATGTGAAGCTAATATGGCTGCTGCATAACATCCAAATGCACTGAGACAAAAATAAAGCGAATAACTGCATTTTCCTGACCGTTAAACAGTTCCTCATGTTCCGTATTGTTTAGCGTGCACAGGTTATATGTTTCCACGCTCAGAGGCTACGTGTGTAACTCAATACGCCTCAATGCGGCGCAGCACAAACAACGTTAAATGGCCGTGCATTTTTAATTATATCGGCAATTTCGGATCTTTCGAGATATAAATTGCGAGGCGGAGGCTTAAACCAAAACAAAAACAAAAACGCAAGTTTTAAAAAAAACAACAACCCAGAGCCGGCACTTTGCGTTACTGTCTGCGTGGGCCAGACAGGTCACATGACCACGTTGATAAAGATCTGCTGTGGAGCTGCGCTCTACAACAAACTAGTGCCCCAATAAATGACGGGATGGGGGGGTGGTTTACCCCAGGCTGCAGACATAAACATAGCAACCCGCATGGATGGATGGATGGATGGAGGGAGGGAGGTAATTTAGATATACCACCGCCATTATTCCAATTAGGGTTCAGTGGCGATGACTCCACAGGGCTTTCCCTGTTCGCCAGAGAGGGAAAAGGGGAAAAGTCCATCGCAATTACACGTGTTCCAAAAATTGCCATTCAAAAATGGCAACAGAGGAGGACATGAGAGAGGAAGCCAAGGTGAAGTCTGAGCGGCGGAGCTTCTCCTCAGCCGTCTCTAAGTCGGCCATTGAGATAAGGTTGCATTGGGGAATGGCCAGGGGGCTTTGGCGGAGCGTGCTGGCATCCCTGACACCGATCCCCCTCTGACTTAACAAAGATAAGACATCTGGTCGACTCCCTCTCTAGGTCAGACGTGCAAACCTTATCCATGTTCAGTCTGATTGAATACCACCTCGGCTTTGACATGGGACGACTGCCCGTACACTAAGCCCTGATCTGCAGGGTTGGTTTGCACTGACTGAACCCTCTCTTTGTTCCATTTAATATCACATATTCAAGATCTTAATTCTTTCGGACACTTTAAGCGACGCGATACCAATTGTCCCAGCAGCTTTTTGACGGCACATAATTCGACACATCCAGGTATTCGGATACGGCCTCATGTCAGATGAAACCAGATTTGATCGGCTGCACGGTAAACAACAAGCGAATCTGGTCCCTGCGTTTAAAATGTGGCTGTGGACCAGTGAGTCCTCCAGGCCGCTTAGACGTCTGATGGAGTTGATCCTTGAAGGAGCCAGCCTCTATTTAAGGACTGAACCGGGCCCCGAGTCTGCCACGACTCAGTGCAGCCACACAAATGAAACAATTGCAGGGGTGGAGGTGGCGGGCCGGGGGGGAGACGGGGGGGTTTAGAGGAATTTCAGAGGCCATGCAGCCTGGTGAATTTCCTCTCACCGCTCGCCAGGGTAAGATTGTATCAAAGTGTAATAATACCCTGTGTTTGTCAAAGTGGAGCGGAGCTCGAAAGAGCAACAGTTTGAAATAATTGTGATAAATAACATCCCGTCTCAAAGATAACACAACGGTCAGACAGTCGACACACTGAACCGCTCAGTGTGGTGCGTTGCGTGCATGTAATTGCATGACTGGGGCGTAATGTAAATGTTCAGCAGGGAAGTGACAACTTATACGTTCGTCTGCGTAAAACAAAGCTGACGCGCCTGTTGGAACCCCTCCCCACCCATAACCCCCCCCCCCCCCCCCCCTCCCCCCCCCCCCCCCCCCCAGCATGAAGATGCGTGTCCCGTGGCCTCGTTATGCGAGTGGAGAAAGTCGTGGCCCTGTTCTTTGTATCAGGTTTTGCAGGGGGGTGGGGGGTGGGGGGGTGGGGTTAAGGGGTTGTTATGGTTTGCAGATGTCCCCCCCCTGCATAGCATTTGGAGGGAGTCATCCCCTGGTGCTGTCAGACTGGGTCCCTCCTTCGCTCTCGCCGTCTCTCCTGGGTGCGGCGTCAGGGAAGGGTCTGTCCTGGGAAACTCCATGGGGAGGAGGGGGGGTAAAAATATAGCCTTAGAGTGGGGTAAAGTGAAAAAAAAGGCAACATGTTTATGTTTAAGGGTTGCATATGCATCCCATTCAGACAGCTGCTGCACGTGCAGTTAGTGATGAAGAAACCTTGTCCAATTAATGTGCGCCATCATCTGTCTTTATCACATTTTATCACCTCTGACAATGTCATGTTCTCCTGACTGACTGAACCGTCAACAAAAACCATTCAATGCACCATGCAGCTGCTCCAGCACGTCCAGCTACATAATGCAAATCTCCTCTCCTGTCAACACAGTCCCCCTCCCCCCAGTTGCCCCCCCCC